>JNET01032060.1:0-45975 GCA_000697455.1 Basidiobolus heterosporus B8920 | reverse complement strand
ACTGATGAGTCAGAAAGTCCCAGAAGTGAGGTTGCAAGAAGTAAGCTACAAGTAAGCTTCATTGCCGTGTATTACTTTTGAGAGAAGTATACGGATGATAACGCAGTGAAGGGTAGAAGTACAAGGAATCCTAGTATATTTAGAGTAAGCTTAAAGGGGAATGATGAATAGCTGGTTTATCAGTATAAAACAAGGCGAATAAAGGATTTGTATGGAATATAATCTTGAAAGGAGTGTCAAAAAGTACGGGACACAGGTTTAAAGTAGGCCCCCACATTAACTCGTGTGACCAATATAGTATATAGGTTTTCAAGGAGTCAGATCAAATCTATTTCAAACAAAATCAAGACCTAGTAATTTTGGGGGTAACTTCCATATCAAATGTGAATCAACGGTTGCTAATCGATGGTCGTTCTTGTGATAATTCTTGAACATCATCGCAAATTTTGTTCACACTCATCGGCCTGAAATGGAAGTAATTGGAGATATCATGGGTATCGGCTGCGATACTGAGTCTGAGATCTATCAATTCCATATTAGTTTGAGTTGTTAAATCTCAACTTGAAATTCGCCCACAAATACAGTCAGCAGTGCTGTTCGCTTACTGGAGAATGAACAACACCAATACTGGCCGTATACCAACCAACGGCGACATACAAGTCCATCGACCTCAGATCCGGGGTAGACATGGAGCCGTCAGTTGATAGAGGGCTGAGTATCCGCGCCTAGTATGCATGAAAATAGAAAGCAAGAGGTGGCGGAGAATTATAGATTTGAAGACCTGGGGTAAGAACACCATCATTTATATGCACATACAGGCGTCAAAACTACATTCAAGAATGTGTGAATAGAGTGTTCAGATGTGTGGGATTGTGTGTGGAATTGTGTGTGGGATTCTAAAGTAAAAGCAAGGTTCACTGAAGCACCCAACATCTGATCACTTTTTCGCCAGAATTTCATGATCTGCAAATTTATGCAAGTACATCCCAGAAAAACATTCTTAAATCCTACGTTGCAAGAGTCTGTGTTAATTTTCGTGCATTCCACACTTAATTGTTTCATGCCTTCGGGTTACGATTAAGTCATTTCGTATCAAACGTGGAAGAGGCATGATATCTCGAGCAAGGCAAATGAATTTTGGAGAGCTACACAACTGCTGCTCGTGAGGAACGTTCTGAAGTCTTTTCACAGAAATGTCAGAAATAAGAGTAACCATCGTGTGGTATTATCATTGCCTAGTGTTTCATCATTATGTGCCCCGCATAGTGTGATCATGGCTTCTCTCCTTGCTAATATAAATAAGAAGATCAACGAGCCTATGTCTCGCTCAAACTCTCACTCTCCAGTCCTGTAAGATTTCCTCGGCTTGCTTCAGATAACCATAACAATAGCTAAAAATTGTCGTTCTAAATAAACAATTTGCCGAATGGTTCATTTGAATTCTGTCACCTCAAAGATCAACACTATTTCCTCCGTGATAGATCAGACACCGCAGGAGGCATGGAAAGATCTTTGGCAACTGCAACTAGAAGACGGACTAATTCCCTTTCTACCTAATTCACAAGAGTCATTAGATAGGCTGCTAAACGATTCCACCGTTAAACAAATAACTTCACCGCCACCAGAGAGAATATTACATGAAGACAAAGTAAACAAGGATTCACACCGCATATATCAGAACTCCACTTCGATTCCAGACCTTTCTATGATCAATCCACAGGATCTTGCCACTCTAGAAAGCAACTACTATCATTACTACCGTAAGCAAGAAGCAGCAGAAAACTTCCAGGTTCCACTCCATCAAGTGCCATGTCGTCGACTGTCCGACATGTCTAATGGCATAGCAAACTTACAGATTATGCCGGATTTATCTGATCATATGATGATGTCCCCATACTCGGAGCTTCTCACACCGAATTGGCTCGATACATTTGACATCAACATCTTAGATCAGACTGAAGACCACAAGCAGAAGCCAGGTGTCCAAGTAACACACCCATTTCCTTGGGATTCTCCCTCCTCTCTACCCCCTTCAGAATGTCTTGATCCATTTGAAAATAGTGGTCAAATCCATACCTATCCCTCGTACCCATTACCCTATCCGATATCAGAGCATCCGTCTGCATTTCAACCACCATTAGGAGCAGAAGAAGGCTTTGGAATGTACTATCCTGCCTACCCCCATCCATATATGATGAATATGCCTGGGCTTGGGCCTGAGGAATATCATCACTTCATGGGACTGTATGAGCAAGATAATCACCAAAAGCCGCCTTTCTCTTACTCACAATTGATAACGCGGGCCATCCTGGAAAGCTCTGAGAGAAAGATGCTTCTTTCAGATATCTACAATTGGATTATCAAGACATTCCCGTACTATCGAACTACAGACGCACCATGGAAGGTTTGCAAATTACCAAACGCCCACTTTTTGACCACATAATTAATTTCATTTTTTCAATCCAGAACTCGATTCGACACAATCTCAGTGTGAACAAGTGCTTCAAAAAAGTCCCTCGTCGTGGTGACCAGCCAGGAAAGGGAAGTTACTGGACATTGGATCCTGATCAATTAGACCCAGCCACTACAACCAAATCATGCAGTCTGGAAAATATGAAAGAAAACACACCAAATTCCACCATCTCGAATGTCACTATGAAGCGCAAGTCGTCGACGATGGAAGACAAAGGCGCATCGCTGCAGCACAAAAGAACAAAGTCAACAGACCAAGAAAGATACTTTCCGGTCAATGAGTAGAGGAATAAAAAGCCTTAGACATTTTTGTATTTAGCTTCTCATTTTGTAATCAGTTTATACATTGCATTGTTATCGATTTTGCTTAGCATTGAACTATTTGGATGTTCTCTCGTGTAAATTGGGGCTATAGGGCTTGTATGTAGAGAGCTTGCTTCTTTGTAAATCAATAAATTCATTCACCTTGATTCTATGTAGTACTGTTTCAACCCAGTCTGAGGCACATGCTCTGGTCTAACTAATTAAAACCATCTGGATGTACTTGGTTGGCTGATTCTTGTGGTCAAACTAATTTTATCCTTCCTAATTTAGCCAGTTTAATATAATTCCATACATTATCGATTAAGAATACAGTCGGGAAGTAATAGCGATTGGTGGATATTCAAGCACATGCATGCATTCTGAGGTAGGGCTTGGACAATGTTATTAGGCATCTGAAATCATGGTAATGTGTCACTGCTGTTCCTCTCCTTGACTTCTACTTTTTTCAACACAATTATAGCAGTTCTTCCCAGCGTGGCTTGTTGAAGTAAATGAGCTCCGAAGTAAAGAATCGTAAGCCTGCAAGTATGTATTATCTTCGTCGTTGGGATTCCTTACTCGCTTACTGATGATCTGGTCCTTTTGAACCATAGACACGGCTTTTAAGCAGCAACGTCTGAAGGCTTGGCAACCAATTCTTACACCCAAGACTGTTCTGCCTACCCTCTTTATTGTTGGCATTCTTTTTGCTCCGTTGGGTGGTTTGTTGTTGTATGCTAGTGATAATGTAATTGTGCCAGCGGTATATCAACTTTTCGACTGGTTTAATGGCCTTCTTTTATTATAGGTGAGTGAATTGGTCATCGACTATACTTCCTGTATTACTGCTACAGAAAATTATGACCATATGCCTAAAAATGCGTTTAGTGCGGCATTCCCTGGCACTTCCAAAATCCCCATTCCACAATACCGCATCGAGACTGTACCGTTAGCAACAAATCCCAGTGTAAATATAACCCGGTGCTATATTAAGTTAGATATACCAGCTACTTTAAAGCCCCCGGTCTTTCTGTACTACAAATTGACCAACTTTTACCAAAACCACCGTCGTTATGTTAAAAGTTTTGATGTGAATCAGCTCAAGGGAGTACCCGTAGATGTTGCTACTCTGGAAAACAGTAATTGTAAGCCTTTGGCTACCACTACAGATGGGAGCAATCCAAATAATCGAATTGCCATATACCCATGTGGATTAATTGCAAACTCCATGTTCAACGGTAAGCTATTAGTAGAATAGTCAAGCAGAATTGAGAGATTAACCCGATGTTTACTCCAAGATACCATCAGCAATTTTGTTCTTCTGAATATTCCTGGTGGCGCCCAAGCAGACAATGAGACGTATGTGTTTGAAGCGAAAGGCATTGCTTGGGCTTCGGATGCCCAAAAATATAAAAAAAGTGGGTACACTGATCTAACTCAAATACGACCACCTCCAAATTGGGCCATTAGATATCCAAATGGGACATACACGGCCAACAACCCTCCACCAGATCTTTCTCAGGATGAGCATTTCCAGGTGTGGATGCGTACAGCTGGTTTACCAAGCTTCCGAAAACTCTATGGTCGTAATGACAAGGCAATAATGAAAGAGGGAAGATATGAAGTGACTGTTGATATGAATTTCGATGTGACCAAATTTGGAGGAACAAAAGCCATTGTGATCTCCACCGCCTCTTTCTTAGGAGGTCGAAATCCTTTCCTCGGAATTGCCTACATTGCCGTTGGTGTAGCCTGCGTTGTGCTCGGTGCGTTGTTTACAGCTAGACATCTATACAAGCCAAGGTAATGTGGAAAGTTGGTGGCCGTATTCTGAGAACTTCGAGTTAACCCCTTTTTGTGAATATAGAAAGCTTGGTGACCATACCTATCTGTCTTGGAACCAGGCGGCTCATGCCAACCCAGCGGGTGGGCCCAACTTTAATCTCACTGAGCGTTGATTGCTGCTTGTAGAGAACATTAAGCCTTTTTCATGTACTCTATCCGATCTGTATTAATCACTTTTTCAAATCTCTGTTTCTTCAACAACCTGGCCGTTACTACTCATTCCAGCAAGTCATCACGAGACGATTTTGTTCTTTAAATGACTAAGGGTCAACGCGCACCTCTCACCGAATGATTCTCCAAGATAAACCATATAAACGTGATTTAAACTAACGTGTTTTACATTGATTACTACACCTTCCGGGCGAGAATAACCATTGAACTGACCAAATAAAAGAATCACTCGTTTTATATATTTTATAAAAGGACAGTCATCTTGTAAGCCTATTTCCAACACGATTTCACGAACATAGGGAATTGAATGAAACAATGATAGGAATAAGATTGAAGGATGTGGGTGGTTGTGTTAGTAGGGTGACAAAGGAATGCAATAGATTTCAATTGAGTTTGTAAAGCTAACAAGAAGGGGGAGGTGAATGGAATAATCGGCAAAGAAGAATTGAACGAGCATCCCGCTGACTAGGGAATGAACTTACGGTTAATCCAAATTTTTGTTCTTGTCAATTCCCTCGTAATATTTGTCAGTGTCTACTCCGTGGTAGTTATGATTGGCAAAGTTGAAGAAGGGAACGGCCGCTGTAATAGATTCAATTAGTCAACTGTAGAAAGCAACGACTGACCAAAACAAGTTCTCTCTTACAGAATTTTAGCGCAGAATAACGAGAATTCTGTGCGGCGACTCGTTGCGCGTAAGGGTTCAGGTTGGATTCACCGTACAAAGGTTTACCCTCCGCGGCTCTTTGTCTCATCTCGATAAAGTCCTTCTTGACTTCACGTTCGTTTTCTCTCCAGCCCCAGAAACGGACTAAAAGTAAGTCACTTAGTTTTGGTTGAAGGTCAAACTTTTCACTAGATAAAGTACTTACAACTGCTGTTTTGGTAAGCGAGCAAGAAACTACCGACGGCACCGAAGAAGAAAGAGGATCTCATGGCATTTCTCCATAATACGGGATTAAAACGAGAGCCAGAAGGATGAATATACTCTGTATTATTATAAGAAAAGATAGCGTATGAGTAACTTTCAAAAAAGGGAACCTTGACATGATATATGTAGTCCCAAAGTAACAATTAAAGAACTGGAATGTCATGGAGGAAAAGAGTGCTCCTTAATACTCGAAAGTATTGGAAAAAAAAGGATGGGAAGTCCTCACAAAAGGTAAATAAACCTACCCATGAGATGCATAGCACCGGGGAAAGCAGCAGTACCAGCAGCTAAAAGAGCATAATCTTCAAGACGGAAATAACGTATGACACGGAAAAAGTGAGGGTCCGTATCGATAACTGGATAAGGAGTTTCTACTGCAACTTCAGGCATGATTGGAAAATTTACACAAGTTTACTTCCAGCAAATATAGAAGGCTTCCGGTGTATAAGAGTGCGAGCCTTTCCCAGATATTTTGTTGGTCTTTTTTCCCTGACTAATGGCGTACCAACTTTCTAAACCCCCAAGAGAAATCAATGTGGGGTATGGGGCTACAATTTTTGCGACCAAGGCCCCTCAAATTTGGGATCGCTAAAAAATTTATTTCATCAAACTTCGATACATGAAAAGGATAACATGGCATATTGTCAAAATTAGGATGAATTTCAAATTTGGCAATGTCAGGTTCATGTTAAGGATGGAATTACAATGAGATGTGATTTATGATTTATGTCAGACTTGAGAAACAAATCCAGGTCAAGTTCTGTTGTTGAGTGCAAGAATATATATTTATGAGATGTGCGCTTATAAAGATGCTTTGGGCTTGCCGAACTCCAAATATCCGGATTGGAGGTCCTCTGACGAAATCTTATTTAAATGAGACAGTTGTTCACGCACGTAACGTGTCATATAAGCCATTTCTTTTCCATGCTTATGGCTCAACACAGTGGTGAAGAGGTTTCTGTAAATCAATGAAGAGCTGTTAGGCCATAGCAATGTCGCATCATGACGGTCAGCGTGTACAAACCTCCACAAAGCAGCTGCCAACACAGGATCATCCTTGCACATTCCTTCGTCGTAGGCCATTACGCCACCATGAAATCCAGCCACCAAGTCCTTGACCGTACTAGAGACAATTTTGCCAGATGTGACCTATACAGAATATGCATGTTTAGGCTTTGATCTCTTATGAATACGACTAAGGTTTAATAAGTGGTTACCCCCGCATCTTTGATACGTTGTTCGGCATCTAAGAAATAAAAGTTGACCATTTGTTGTATGATCTCCTTCCCATTGGGCTCTGCTCGTAGTCTGACCATTAGCATCCACACGTGAAGTTGAGTGATGGAAAACCAAGTTTGAAAGTTATCTGGAAGATTACAGCCTAAGAAAACTCAATCGTTAGATAACACCACTTGCAGGTTGAGCGTCCACGAGTACTAACTTTTGATATAGAAATCTTTATCATAGCCCTGTTCGGCGCAGACTTTATAAAAGACCTCTCCCAAACGAATAGCATGATATTTTGGCTTGTAATAGTCGACCACTGGGCTCATCAGCTTGGCAAATAAGCTTTTAGGCTTCTCTTCTTCCTGCTGGATATCCTTAGGATTGGAGGATGTGGAGTATAACTGTATAGACATAATATAAGCACGGGAATTATGAAAAGAACTCCAATAATATTTGTTACCTGACGAGAGCGGTTAACGCCGCTTAGAATTGCTCCACATGTGGTTTGGCGGTTCAGTTGTATGAGACCTCGTTGAATGCCATAGAATTTCTACGAAACAATAAACAGCCAATGAATCCCAGTTTTTATATAGTAGATACAATATAATGTATAAAGTAGTATACATACAACGAGTTTGTTCATGCTGAGTTATAATTAAGGAAAGTTGAAACTACTACAGAACTGTGTCAGCCAAAATATGAACTAACAAATATCCGTCACCATCATTCTAGTGATTAGAAAGAAATTTTTCCCCAGATAAGCAATCAAACACCAACTAATTTTATCAAATCTCAAACTCAAATTTAAACCATTTTATAGAAATTTCTAATGATGATTAAATGTTAAACAGTTACTTAGTCAAAATAGAATAGTTCGGGGGAATGACCAAGAAGATTCGATCAGAATAAGATGGTCTATTTCGATACGATAGGGACAACGTGAGCCGAGATATCGATTTGTGTACCTTGTTGATTAAATGCTAATCATCCGAGAAGTACGCGTACATGCTCTTACAGCCTTGCATACTTGACCTTGGTCGTACACTCTCTGCTGTCACATGAACAAGGTCACTTTAATGAAGATCGGCCGCGAGTACTTCGTGTTACAAGCTAGCTAGTCTAACTATTACGGAGAATCCCGTGAGACATTATCACGCGAAATAATACCGCCCATTTTGCCCCAATAATCGGGAAAAAAAATGCAAAAAAAAGGATTCGGTGTCCATTGATTTGCGAAGGTAAATCTATATTTTAAAGAGACTTGTACGTTTACAACGGTGACGCTGTCCCTTGGATTTGTCAGTAACTTTCAACTACTATGGCTGAACAACAAAATACCTCAGAACCAAAAGGAATCCGTATGGTCCTTATGGGTCCCCCCGGTGCCGGTATGCTCAATTCACTTGCTTTGTTTTTGTTTTAACTCGACTTCTATTACTCACATACTTCCCAACTCATCAGGTAAAGGTACCCAATCCCCTAAGATCAAGGAGAAATTCTGTGTATGCCATCTTGCCACTGGTGATATGCTCCGTGCTGCCGTCGCCGCCAAGACCCCTATTGGTCTTGAGGCCAAGAAGGTCATGGATGCTGGAGGCTTGGTCTCTGATGAAATTATGGTTGACTTGATTCAAGACAACATTCGTAACAACCCCGAGTGCAAGAACGGGTATATACCATTGTTTTTTAGGAAATTTTCTTTTTTAATATATACTAAAGTAAATTTTTTAGTTTTATCTTGGATGGTTTCCCACGTACCGTTACCCAAGCTGAGAAGTTGGATACCATGCTTGAGAAGAGCAAGCAAACACTCGATCATGCTATTGAACTCAGTATTGATGATGGCTTGTTGGTTTCTCGTATTTGCGGACGTCTCATTCACCCTCCTTCTGGCCGTTCTTATCATCGTGAATTCAACCCCCCTAAGGTTGCTGACAAGGATGATGTCACTGGTGAACCTCTCATCCAACGTTCTGATGATAACGAAGAGACCTTGAAGAAGCGTTTGGCTACCTACCACGCCTCCACTGCCCCAGTTGCTGACTACTATAAGAAGAAGGGAATCTGGAGTGGTGTAGATGCTGCCCAAAACACCAAGGTTGTTTGGGAAAGTCTTTTGGCCATTTTTGACGGACGCAAGAACTAAGCAATCATCTTGGATGTCTTGAATATAGATTCTTTGTGTATTGTTTATGTTCTTTCTTCCTCTCTTGTATACAATCTATACTATTAGAATCGATTTCTGTCTGTAAAATTTGTTGAAAAATAAAATGGTCTCAACTTGAATTAATTTAATGATTGAATAGGTTTATTATGTATCATGCAAGAGGGAAAAAAATGAACTCCATTAAAACTGATTCTTCGTGATGACAACGCAGAAATGAAATGTGTTTGTACTTTCTAATGTTTAGACAACCAAGGAACATATAGAAATTGAAAGGATATATGGACTGGGAAAGTGCTTACTTAATCCAAGATCTCGGTAACGACACCAGTGCCGACAGTCTTACCACCCTCACGAATGGTGAAACGAAGACCAGACTCAATAGCGACATCAGTCAAGAGCTCACATTCAAGTTGGACATTATCACCAGGCATGACCATCTTTTCATCGGCATCAGGGGTACCAGGAGGGTGGGTAAGAATGGCAGTTACATCAACAGTTCTGAAGAACATTTGTGGGCGATAGTTGTTAACGAATGGGGTGTGACGGCCACCTTCATCCTTGGTAAGAATGTAAAGCTGGGCCATGAACTTCTTGTGTGGCTTGACAGTTCCGGGTGCGCAAATGACCATACCACGACGAACTTGTTCACGCTTGACACCACGAAGTAAACAACCCATGTTGTCACCTGCCATACCTTTGTCCAATTCCTTGTGGAACATTTCAATACCAGTCAAAGTGGTCTTGAAATGCTCGCCCATACCAACAATTTCGACTTCAGAACCCTTGGTAACCATACCACGTTCGACACGGCCGGTAGCTACGGTACCACGACCAGAGATAGAGAATACATCTTCAACAGGCATAAGGAAAGGTTTGTCCAAGTCACGAGCAGGGGTAGGGATGCTGCTATCAACAGCCTCCATAAGCTTCAGAATGGCATTGCGGCCAATCTCAGGGTTGCGGTCTTCGAGAGCGCAAAGAGCGGAACCCTGGATAATTGGAACATTGTCACCGGGGAAACCATATTGGGTAAGTAAATCACGCATTTCCATTTCTACCAACTCCAACATTTCTGGGTCATCAACGGCATCAACCTTGTTGATGAAGACAACCAAATGTTGGACACCGACTTGGCGAGCCAACAACAAGTGCTCACGAGTTTGGGGCATTTGGCCGTCAGTGGCAGATACGACGATGATAGCACCATCCATTTGGGCGGCACCGGTAATCATGTTCTTGATGTAATCAGCGTGACCAGGGCAATCAACGTGAGCGTAATGTCTAGAATCAGTCTGATACTCAACATGGGCAGTAGAGATGGTAATACCTCTAGCACGTTCTTCGGGGGCTTTGTCAATTTCACCGTAATCACGGAACTCGGCACCACCAGCTTCAGCAAGAACCTTGGTGATAGCAGCGGTAAGAGTAGTCTTACCGTGATCGACATGACCGATAGTACCAATGTTCACATGTGGTTTTTCACGGTTGAACTTGCCAGACTCAGTGGCCATATGGCGAAGACCAAAGTTACCGAATTTTTGAAGAGCAAAGCGGGAAGGAGTCATAGCAGTGGCAGCATGTCTTGCAAGAAGAGTTTTACCGGCTTGGGTAAGAGGATTAGCACCGCTAGCCAAGGAAGCAGTCAAAACTCTGGCGCTGGTGGACAAACCACGACGGAGAGATTGTTGATAGAGTGCTCTGGCAGCTGAGCAACTGGCGGACTTGAGAAGCATATTTTATCTACAGGCAAGGAGAAGAAGTACAGAAGCAAGATTGTCCTTCAGGGCAGCATGAAGATATAAAGATTTGCTGAGTGCAATTTTTTTGATTTCGTTGGCAGCGCGGGGTCCATTCATGCGACGGGGGTTCATTTCTGCGGTTAACTTTGAAAGTAAAAATTTTCGGTCCCAATAGTACCATCATGTGGGGAATCCCCATAATTTATTTTCTATAAATGAGGCATTATCATTATTCTAAAAATAATAAGAGAAAATTTGATTGTTGCATAAATTATGACTTGAGGAAAGTCTTGACAGCTACTGTCATGGGTGGGAGACACATATGTATTGAAATATCTTCTGTACACGCCGCAACCGGGTGTCATTTGCTCAACAACCCAAAGACAGAGGGCATTCAAAAGTGATACTTGAATGATGTCGGAGAATTGAAGCAAACTTGGTTGTTGTTGCCGCGAAAACTAGAAGCGTAGGCCATATTATAAAGGAAAGACATTTCAGTTGGAGGGAAGATAATTAAATGTCTACCGCCGTATATTGGCGCATTTATTATATTACAGTTAAACTATTCATTGGTTTGGCTCAAACGAGCTTTCTTGAGAGCCCTGTAAGTGGCAATAGCCTTTTCTCTCTCAGCGCCAATGATTCTTTGTTGTGCTGCAGAGAGCGTTCTAAGCTTACCCTTGTTGGTTTTGCGTTTTTCTTTTTCGTGAGGTTCGTCATCAGATTCTTCCTTTTGACGGGGCTTCAGGCGAAATGTAAGTATAAGGGTAACGAATAAACTAAATATAATAGTTCAACTTACAATAAATATTTTGCGGGCCTTTGGAATAGCTTTAATAATTGGTGGGGCATCTACAACTTCACCAAATCTCACATTGTCCTTGAGATTGTGGAAGTCCTTTGCGTGAGCATCTTCCCACGCCAGTTCTTTCTTCGCCTTTTCTTTGAGACTTTTCTTCTGCTTATATCTATGTAAAGAGTACCGAGACTTAGCACAAATCGTAAAGACGACATATCTATGTATTTTGGACATAGAACATACTCTTTTCTCTTTTCCTTTTTTCTAGTGCCCCCTGCTTTCGAAATCTCACTACTAAATTCTTGATCGACTCTCCTAAAAAAAGGCCATAGAGAAATAAGTAATATGTAACAAGAAGAATTCTATAAATATGCGTTACCTGTTGAATTCTTTTAGAGTCTCTCTTGGTTTGAGAGTAAGCTCCTGTAAAGGATAAAATATAAGGATCATATTAATGCGAGTTGAGTAGATCGTAGTGTTTCATCGGAAGCTACCTGAGCTTTACTTGATTGAGATTGGGTTTGCTTTTTGTCTATATGAGTTCGCGTCTTCTTAATACACAAATGTAGGATACAAATTTCCGCTCTAAAAAACATACCGGTCTTTCTTTTTGCTAGCTCTTCGGAGTTCAATAACCGCGCGAATTTTCGTGGCATATCCGGAATAACATCTTTCTTAGGAGCTTGATCATAACTACCGATATAGAGAGTAACTAAATACCACGTATCTCAGTAATGAAGAAATATGTAGAGTTATTTACCTTTGAGGAGTTGCTTTTTTGGGGAGCTTTCGTTTGTTTGGCATTTTTGTTCAAGTGGACTGTTCTAAGTTGACACTACGACTATCACCTCATACTTGATACTTATTTTTTTTTTTGACTTTTATTCCAAGGAAAATTTCAATGTTTCCAGTCGTAGTTTATGTAATATTAGATGTTATTGACTAGTAGGGGTAATGAATTGCAGCTGAGTAAAAAAACCCAACTTGCTAGCCAATCATATCGTGTCAAACCAAGTGTACGGTCACTACGAAGTATAAAATTCCAAACGAACGAAGCCATTTCTCGAGCAATACTATTTTGTGTCAACCTAAATATATTGAAGACCTTGTATGACTTCACAAAATGACATGGCTGAAGCTAATAAGGCAACAAGCACCAAACGAAAGTTAGATCAGGATTTACTAGTACCTGATGACGATGGTTTTGGTAAATCGCATTGCACTTGACAAACTCTTATTGAGCATTATGAGCTTACTGCTTTTTAAATCGTATCAGAAGTGCAACTGTCTCGCTCAGATCGAAGAAAACTAAAAAAACAAAAGAAACAGCAAGAAAAGCTAGGAGATCCAGACGTACGTGCTCTTCTCCTCTTGCTGGATAACTGTTATTGAATCTTTTTATTACCGCTACTCTAGCAATATCCCGGGTTTTATTTCAATATGTCAGGATTCAGGTCCGCTTTGAGCGTCAAAGTATATTCAAACGATATATTTTGACAATTAGCCCTTTATTGAATGTGTATTTTTTAGGATATTCGAGATTTGGTCCTTTGGTGTATCAGTGACGGTATTAATCCTTCGTGGATGCTTGTCAAGGTACCTTGTCCTTGATTTTCAGGTTACTTGGGCATAGAATATTAACATAAAATAGAACAAAGTGAATATTTCCAAGGTTGTTGTCCTGATCGTGCCTTATCTGAGTGTGGGATTGCCTTTCCAAGGCTTACACGGAAACAACATACAACCACTTCCCTTAAGCGCAGCTACATCAACCACCTGGTCGGAAGCACAAAAAAAGCTATATGGTGTATTAGCCAATATATTTACCCACGTATGCCCTACCAAGGGACCAACCGATAGAACTAGACTTCACTCTCCCTTAATGAATTTCATGAATTGTCCGTTAAGCAAGTCCGAAAAACACCGAAGAATAGAAGAAGCACGAGTTCGTTAGTTGAGCCTCGAATATATATTGTAGCTTGGCTTCTATTTACGTCTTTCTTTTCCTAGGTGCCAAAAACAAATCGACAAAGAACCCCGAATACTATCTAATGACCAACATACAGCTCATTGATTCTGAGTATCCACTTCCATTAGCCATTTCCAAGCTCGACAGCCTTCCTGATGGTTGGGTAGAAACCAAGCCTTGTACCGATCCTAATCGATTAACTGAACCTAGGACCATCATCGGCTTAGATTGCGAGATGGTAAATCTAATATATCACAGTGAATCTAATGATTCAATCTCAAATATTCAATTGTATTAGTGCAAAACGGAAGATGGCATGGAGGTAACTCGAGTGACTCTGGTTGATTATGATTGCAAAGTGATATTTGACGAGTTGGTCAAACCAGATAATGCAATTATCGATTACCTTACAAAGTAAGTCAGACTTCGCAGGCCAATGTTCCTTCCGTATTTTGGCTTAAACCGCTTCTCTTCCAAACAGCTATAGTGGCATCACTGAAGAAACATTGCAAAATGTGACGACTCGTTTAGAAGACATTCAAAAAAGATTGTTGGAGATTGTTGACCATCAAGTCATCCTTGTAGGCCATTCTCTGAATAGCGATTTAAATGCTCTCAAAGTAAGTCTTGGCTAGTCATCCGCCGTATATAACATAGATTGCCTGATGAAATGATGCTTTTTCTAGCTTGTCCATCCTTATATTATCGATACCTCTGTCATATATACCCACACTCGCGGTCCACCTTACAAACCTGGACTCAAATGGCTAGCAAACAAGTGGCTGTCACGCGAGATCCAAAAGACAAATGTACCTGGAACCGTTGGCCATGACAGTGCTGAGGATGCAATTACATGTATTGATCTACTGAAGATGAAACTGAAAAAAGGTTATTCATTCTTTTACATCTTCTAATGGATTGAAACTGACAGCCAAAATTCTAGGTCCAGATTTTGGTGTGTTTATGGTTGATACCGAGTCCATTTTTGTACGACTTAGTCGACATCAACCTAGGCCAAAGGTAGGCGCAGTGATTGATCACAAAGGAGCAGCCCTTATCTATGGGTCCGATGCCCAAACACAATTGGAGTGCACCAGCGACGAGCAGGTTTGTATACTACTCATCATCAGCAAGAGAACACTTATTCAACGTCAGAAAACCAGGTCGTAAACGAGGTAAGTGACAAGATTCAAGATCACGACTTCATATGGACTCGTTTGAAGGGACTGGAAAGCCTGTATGGTAAGTGATAAGTGATCAACCGCGATCATAGATATCCAACCCCTTACATGGATTATATTATCTAGGTAGCTTCACGGACACGACAACATCGACACTAGAGCTGACTTATGCTGATACACAGCAAATCCCATCAGATACATTGGATCCAATCTTGATTGAGATGAGCACCAACATAGAAAAACTTTTCGAAAGCCTACCCAAGAGAACAGCCTTTATTGTTCTTAGTGGTCATGGGGATGCCAGGAGAGTCAAGAAGTAGAATCATTCCAGTGAGGTTTTAAGTGGATAGTTCTAACATTTCTCTCATCAGATTGTCAAACAAGAAGAACGCATACTCCGAGTTGTTCAGAAGTCAGAAACTTAGTGAAATCCCCAGTGACAAGCTATGGACACCAGAGGATGAGAGGGACTTGATAGAGGCAGTAGATGCAGCCAAAAACGGAGTTAGCTTTTTCCGGGTCAAATAATGTTTTCAGCCCTACCCCTACCCCGATCTTCAACCCCCTATCCCTAATACAAAACCAAGTGGTGACTAAGCAAGTAAATACCACTAATAAATACCTTGATATCAAAACTACAGTGATACTCCATTTATGCTTCGTTATAGACTACATTATACATAGTATACAACACGATCTTACGAGAAAATATGTGTTGCAAATGGTCGTCAGGGTTGTTGATGATTAAGCTTTATCTATATGGTGTTCCGCATATCTATATCGGACACTGCCACCAAGCGTATGTATTGATCTGGATTCCTGCCTTATATATTCAAACCAATGAAGATTCTAAATCTCAGAAGAAAACCAGTTTTTTCTCTCAATTGGTAATGGACCGATGTGGCGAATGACCAATTTAGTTTCTGTCTATTAATGGCTAGAGTATGACATAAATACAATAAATATGTGTGTATTGGCTATTAATCTGTGTGTATTGGCTATTGAATTGAATTCTCTATGGTCGATGGCGGTTAGTTCATGGATACTACAGTGGTTTCTAGAGGAGATTTCCACACAAGATTTCTACGGCGACGTCGTAACCCCACAAAATATATGTGTAGTAGATCTACTTTGGTATACCTCGTATGTAAATGACGTTCAGCCCTGAAGGTTTCACCATCACAATTCGAGAACGGTTAAATGTTTGTTCCAAAGATTGTCTATTGGATTACCCAAAATAATTGCTGAGAAAATAGAGATCTTCTATTGAATATGAATATGTTAGCTGTGTTCCTGTCGAAGATGAGACGACTCGGTCTGAGTATGCCCCGAGTATATCCTAAAAACAAGTCTATTGCCTATTTGAGTGCTGCCTGCAGTCAATTGAAGTGGTCTAAACCTCCTATTTCTACTCCGCGTGCATAACATGAAGACAATGTGAACAGCTCATGATTTCCCGGACTGCGCCATCAAGATCTCGAAATGAATTAAAGGTTTTGGCCATTACGGCTGATCTGTGCCACAACCAGTTCAAGGAAGATTCGATACGCTGGAGAGGGAGGAATGCGAGGAATGCGAGAAATACTGGATGGTTTGGTTGATTTGCTGATGAAACTGAGCTTTCCCCTTATTATTAATTAGGCCATTTCGGTAATTTCTACCGGTGTGTTTACCAATTTCGGTACCTCTTTGAGACAAAAATACGGATAAATGAAGAAACTTCATTGTTTATATGGAAGACTTACACTCACAACCTGATGCGACAAAGCAGCGATAATCCAAGTTTCACAATGTATGACATTCCATTTCAATTAGTGCAACAACTGGATCTGTACATCAACCAGTTTCCACTTTAATCGTCGTCCATTTTCCAGTTTCATCTAAATATGTAAGCCAAGGCTCCATCATGTTATCTTCGTACTTCCTAGTTGGAAGAAGCCGTCAGTCCAAATCGGATGGTCGGATGGTCTAGAGACTAGCTCATTCCATGAATCAAAAACATGAGGAATTTTTATTTATATCTTTAGCTTCAAGATCTTGCTCTGTTTAGGCCTTGCCATATAGGGCTCTGTCATGTGCCACATATGTTGATTATGCTGAATGGATGATTTGAAATAGTTGACATTTGTTGAACTCAAATAATTTATTTAGAATTGAGTAACGCCTTTGGTAGCGAATATTATAATAACCTTAGTGCACAAATTCTGCCTCCAACCTACAGAGCTGTAGTTGTTTGCAGACATGCCCTGTTGAGACGGTTACCATCCCACGCTCAATATATCTATACGCAACATTTGCAGGCGCAAACGAATTGCCTTGCGTAAAGGTTGTGTTGTGGAGAAGACTCGTCAAATGCGTGTCTATGTGTGGTGGAATTCAGACGATCGAAGCTAAAACGTGTAGATCACCACAGAAGAGTTTAAAATGTTCCCGGACATAATATTTGGAATAATCTTTGTACAGATACAGTACTAGTGATAGCTCATATAGATGCCAATCGTGTCTCAATATAGCCTAGAAGTACTTTAGAATGTGTAATCAACATCTCTTGGTCGAAAGAATGTTGCTTCGGGAAACCACTGCTTATCAAACGTAGAATCTGGATAATCTTTCCTTAGTCGCTTCCTGTGTATCAGCGGTACTTCTGGCACGGGAGTGTGTATTGATGGTACTTCAAGCCATTTATCTCCAAATATTTCGAAGGGAGGATTAGGTTAGAGCAGTTTGTTTATTCGAAAAAGAAAAGAATCCCATGTCCGATGACCCAATAGATCGCGGTTGAGCCTCAAAGTTCCAAATTTAGTCCAGTGAGAGCAGATACATCCCGACCATTCACGACAACCATTCACAACAAAAAAAGCCAAGCAAAAGGAAGTCACCCAATTAACGAAACAAAATGGCCATTTGAGTTATCTAGTAGTATCTAGTCCGATGCATCTAGTGGGCAGATAATATATATATATATATGTAAGTGATGATGCCCAATCGGCGCCCAAAGCGATTTTACATAAATATCCCTTGAAAACCACGGCGCGATCCTTTCATCAAATTCAATCCGTGCTTTCCACTCCCTTGGTTTTCACTGTGTTCATAGTCCTTCTAGTCCTCCTCTAATCCCTCCGTACATACGCTTGCATAAACTTAGGTTACAAAGATAGAAACTAGCATAGAGTAGGATTCAAAAGGCTACTTGTTGAGATTAGAAGATCCATCGATTGATGCGTATTAATGCTTATTTCTTGAAAGATATTGACCATGTCTTCATCTTCTATGATCGGACGTCCCCGAAAGCCGATTTGGGATCATTTTTGGAGAGGTGTAAGATGTAATAAAAGTCACTATCACGCCCACTGCAATTACTGTATCAAAGCTCTCGGAATCGAGCGGGTGCCTGGGATTCTAGGTATTCCTCGGACGATGGCGTCGCATCTACGTACATGTCAATATACACCCGACGAAGTTAAGCGTACTTTCGCAGTTGAGGTAAGGTTCACGTCCAATGCTTGCTTGTGAACGACTTGTTGACGATTCTACCTTTTCCTCGATGTATCATTGCTAACCAAAGCAGCAAGGTTAGTACTTTTGTTTCGATTGCGGCTTCAAAGCGTGTATTCATGCTGCTCTTTTATCTCAGAAGATAGATCGTTAGAAACGAAGCATCGAAGAATCAGCGAACCTCAACACGCTTCAATGTCCGGATTCTCTTCGTCTGCATGCAACATTGATATTAGTGCCGATCAAATCAATCAACTAATAGATTTGGCTCTGGAAGGTGAGCAACTATTCTACCAACCAAGTGAGTCAAGCAGGCACCCGTTAACTATCCATATAACCAGCCCAAAAAAACTCCTATGTCCCATACTCCAAATTCAAAGTGGGAGCCGCTCTGCTCACAGATACAAATAACTTCTACAAAGGTGACAGTTTCCCCTGCTTTTTGAACACCATTCATACTTTATTCACACACTCACTTTGAAACATACTAGGTTGTAATGTCGAAAACGCCTCGTTGGGTGCAGGGATTTGCGCTGAAAGAGCTGCCTTCTCAAGAGCTTTGGTACTGTTAAATTTGACCATCTGCTCATTTGTCAGCTTTATACTAACTTGTGATCGTTACTTCTGCTAGACGGATGGAGAAACGAAATTTACGGCCATTGCCATAGCCACGTAAGAAGTGAAGGAAGATACTCTGTTCTCTAGAAAAAGGAAGCTAACCTTTCAATTACAATAGCGATTCTCAAAGCTTCACATTTCCATGCGGTATTTGCAGGTAAATCATTACCCAATCACTTCAGTATCATAGCGGGATATCTCATTGATCTCATAATTTAGACAATTTATGGCAGAATGGGGGACGGATCTCAGCGTGTACGTAGTCAAACGAGATAGGTCTACGCAGGTGCTTTCTTTGGAAGAGCTTTTGCCTCATCGATATTCCCCCAGGGAACTAAAAGCCTCACATCGCTGAGTGCTGATAGAAACCTTTTATTAATTGCTGCAACATAGAATCATGAAAATTTTGGTGACTATCGTTTAGAATGAAAAGTATTTAATCTCTCCGTCTTTCCCCATTGTAACAAAGCCCTTAGTTCATAATCTTCTTGATGTAATATTACTTTTGAATAAAAGTATGATTCATGAGTCTGTCATTTTGTGCGGAATGGTGGGAACTCCGTAGATTTATTTACATATTACCGCTTGAGTATTCATTCATGGCTTAGCGGGATGTTGATTTCTCCTTTATTGGAGGTCTGCTCCTGAGACACTGTTACGCAGATTTACCAGGATATTCTCACAAGTGGACTGGTGGCTAGGTATATATTCGTCATGGGAACTCTGGAGAAGTTGTAAGCTTTCCATCATCCATTTACTTCCGATCACAGTGGCCACATGGGTAGACTCGAAGGAAAAACCGTATTCATGTAACTCTCCCTTGGCTCACTAATCCCGTCCTCAGCTACTAATGTTGTTTTGTGTAGAACTGGCGCTAGTGCTGGTATTGGTGCTGGTTGTGGTAGACAATTTGCTGCTGAAGGGTCTAAATTGGTACAATCACACATTTTCATTTTCTCAAAGATAGCACCTGGTTAACCAAGTTCCCCTACTGATCTAGGTCCTCACAGCTCGTCGTTTGGAGCGGTTGAATGAACTCAAGGAGGAGATTCTCCGCGAATATCCAAATGTCAAAATCCATACCGCAAAACTTGATGTTAGCGATAAGGCCAATGTCGATCAAGTCGTCTCCTCGTTACCACAAGAATTCAAAGATGTTGATATTTTAATCAATAATGCAGGTATGTGTTTTTATGGGAAGTAAGACGGTAGCGATGTTGTTCTGAACACACATCATCCAGGATTGGTAATTGGCCTCGACACTATTCAAGACGTAGCTCCAGAAAACATTGATGTGATGTATAACACCAATGTCAAGGGACTACTTTACTGTACACAGGCTGTATTGCCTCGCATGAAAGAACGAAATTCTGGCCACATTATCAATGTGAGCTCCATATCAGGTATATTCTAACCTATTTCCAAAAACTGTTCAACACTCTTATTTATTCTAATGAGACAGGCAGAGAAGCTTACGCTGGAGGAGGTGTATACTGCTCCACCAAGTTTGCCGTAGAGGCTCTTACCCGTACCTTACGTATGGAACTGATGAGCACGAAAATCAAAGTGACCTGTATGGCACCTGGGTTGGTAGAAACTGAATTTTCCATGGTTAGATTTAAAGGCAACAAGGAGAGAGCAGATCAAGTATATAAGGGGTTCACTCCACTTAACGGAGATGATATCGCAGAAGGCATAGTCTTTGCTGCGTCTCGGCCCGACCATGTTGAGGTAGCAGATCTTTTGATTGTACCCAAGGGTCAGGCTGGTGCTTCTAACATATATCGCAAAGAATGAATCCCTCGAGAAACACGTTAATTTTACACGTGTTCGATACCATTAAACGAATATCAGTAAATTATGATAATTTTGATGTATTACAATATCACCTCATTACGTCAGTAATTTTGGTTTATGTAAATGCTATCTAAATTCTGAATGATTTCAAGCAGATTGCTCACATTTCTTGGTTGACTCTGTAAACCGTAATTCGTCATGGGTAGACTTGAACAAAAAACCGTTTTTATGTAAGCAAACGCTTTCTAAACAAGTATGAAAGATAGCCTCATCTATTTTGGCACTAAATACGGGTTCTTTTAGTACTGGTGCTAGTGCTGGGATTGGTGCTAGTTGTGCTAAGCAATTCGCCGCCGAGGGCTCTAACCTGGTACTTTTACTGTGTTCGAGAACATGTTTCATAGAATCCTTGATAACCCAAAATCCTCATAGATCCTTACCGCTCGTAGAGTAGAGCGCTTGAACGAGTTGAAGGAAAACCTCAGCAAACAATACCCCAAGATCAATATTCATGTTGCTAAGCTCGATGTCAGTGATAAGGCAAACGTAGATGAAGTAGTTAACTCTCTACCCTCTGCTTTCAAAAACATTGACGTTCTTGTTAATAACGCTGGTAAGATATTACCATAGACTTGCCAAATGCCCAAAATGACTTACTAATAACCCTTTGTGATGGATTAGGTCTCGTTGTCGGGCTTGATACCCTTCAAGATGTCAGCGCTGAGGCTGTTGATATTATGTTCAACACCAATGTTAAGGGTTTACTTTATTGCACCCAAGCTATCATGCCAGGAATGAAGGAAAGAAACTCTGGCCATATCATCAATGTTAGCTCGATTTCCGGTAAGTTCACGACTATACAATCATCATTCGTATTTGGTTATTCAATTTCTTTGCTATTTGCTAGGTCGGGAAGTCTATCCTGGAGGAGGCGTATACTGTGCCACCAAACACGCAGTTGAGGCACTTACCCGCACCTTGCGTATGGAGTTAATGAGCACCAGAGTCAAGGTCACTTCTGTAGCCCCTGGCTTAGTCGAAACCGAATTTTCGATGGTAAGATTTGGCGGGAATAAAGAGCGCGCTGATCAAGTCTACAGCGGAATGACACCTCTTAATGGAGATGATATTGCTGAAAACATTGTGTTTGCAGCATCTCGTCCAGAACATGTTGAGGTTGCTGATATCTTGATCTTCCCTAAGGGGCAAGCAGGCTCAACTAGTGTTTACCGTAAACAGTAAACTCATTCACTCTAATTTACAAATCACAATAAACTGCATTGCTTCTCCGATGACATTTCGGAGATCTGGTATTCACACGCAATTCCCAGGCAATTCTCACGTATTATGTAGGCTCAATTCATCCACAACACAGCATCCACAACACACCATCTACAATTCTCTTTTTTCTATTCTGATTGGGGCCATTGATAACAATTCACGGGTATATTTCACGGGTATATATAAGGAATTATACGGTCACCCTGATGGTGAGATCTGTTGCGTCAACGGCGGATTCACATGCCATGAGAAATCATTGGTTCACTTGTAATTCGAGTGAACTAAGAAGGGGAAGTAATGAAGTGGCTTAAGTGACATATAACGAATAAACTTGTCCAGATCCTTCCTTTGCGCTAATATGTTGTTATCTAAATCTTCAAGAATCCTTTCTACTTGTAGCTATGTCTTCACTGCGACAAGAAAGCCTTCCATCACTCTCAGGTTCTTTTCTAACGGTAGACTCCAAGGAAAGACTGTGTTAATGTAAACAGGCTGCTTTTCTTCTTCTCTCGTATCAAACAACTGATAATTAACCAAATAGTTTTGCGGTAGTACTGGTGCAAGTGCGGGTATTGGTGCAGCTTGTGCTAAACTTTTTGCCGCTGAGGGCTCCAATCTGGTATTTATACTCTAGTGATGACTATAAAGACAGAATAAGTATTTACGCTAGAAAGATTCTAACAGCTCGTAGACTCGAGCGTTTGTCCGAACTAAAGCAAAAATTCTCAGAACAACATCCGGGTGCCAAAATTCACATTGCTCAGTTGGATGTTCGTGACAAATCAAATGTCGACTCGGTTATCTCCTCACTTCCCAACGAATTTCAAGCTATTGATGTTCTAGTAAATAACGCTGGTAACCTGAGAAGTTTGATTTTGCCAAGAAATTTTGGTTCTAAACGAGTTACACGCTAGGTCTTGTCATTGGCCTCGATACAATCCAAGATGTCACCATCGATGCTATTGATACAATGTTTGATACAAACGTAAAAGGTTTATTGTATTGTACAAAGGCCATTCTACCCAAAATGAAAGAGCGCAACAAGGGACACATCATAAATCTAAGTTCAATTGCTGGTGAGTTGAATCTTACAACAAATTCCTGATACTTGGTTGAATAACTCACCAATGAACCGCAAAACCTATTTAGGCAAAGAAGCTTACGCAAACGGTGGTGTCTACTGTGCCACTAAGCATGCAGTTGAAGCTCTCACCCGCAGTTTGCGCTTTGAGCTAATGAGTACTAGAATCCGCGTCACCTCAGTTGCACCAGGCATGGTTGATACCGAGTTCTCCACGGTGCGATTTGGTGGTAACAAAGAACGTGCTGATCAAGTATACAAAGGTATGAAGCCACTCAGTGGACATGACATCGCCGAGAGCATTGTCTTTGCCGCTTCTCGTCCCGAGCACGTCGAGCTCTCAGATATTCTGATTTTCCCTAATGGACAAGCAGCTGCTACCACGGTTCACCGACAATAACCAAGATGTACTACCTTTTAGTCGGTCCACCCAAATTATTTTGCTTTCAAACCACACATCAATTGAGAAGATCAAGATTTCAATGGATATCCGAATAAAATTTAATTTTTGGATAAGTACAGTAATGTAATGGTTACATGGGCAATTTTCTGCCTTGTAACTTGGAGATTAATTCCGATTGAATTTGTGCTTGTTGACTGCTTTCTTGTAGAGAGTTAACGGATCTTAGCCCGTTGACAATATCCTTAGTCTTTCCGAAGTAAACCTCACTTAGTAAGTTACGCATCTTCAGCTCCATGTCTTCAATCATGTGTCCAATATTGCCAATGTGCGAAGAAAGGTCATCGACTGGGAAGTCTTGTTCAGCCTGAGGTATGAACCAAGGTTAGCAGAGGTTAAAAGATACTTGAAGGTGTCTATGTACTTACCTGTCTAGTCATGCTTCCCGACAAGTTCATACTTCCGATTTCTTCGTTAGTGGTGATAGTGTAAAGCATAACAGTTGATGTCAGCTTGTAATGTGCGTTGCGACCTCTTTCTTGTGCTTCAAACACATGAATAGAATCCCAGGCTCCTTTCATCTTTTTTGTTGCGTCGTTAACTATATTCAGTACGCTCATATTAGCAAATGGTTAAAACGATAGATGCTCCAGAGTTTAGAAAAAAGCACTCACTTTTCTTAATCAATATCACCCCAGCGAAACCATCATCCAAATCCCAGAAATAAACTGATGATACACCTCCTTCGTAATATCTAGTTTGTTGGTGAATTAGTTGAGAGATAAACAGAAACCTATCGTGTATCTTTAATATCTTACAGTTCTCTATATGTATCGAAGGCCTCGTTGGCAAATACCTCAAGCTTGCGAAGTCTAGGGGAGGGCACACTGCCATCTTGAAGAGCAGGATCGTATTCGTTGGACCAGGGAGATCTGAAGAACGAAGAGGAATAGTCAACCAAAGAGATTCAGAGGATTGCGATAAAAACGCTTCACTTCTATTAAGAAGTCTAATAGATAATTGCAATTGAGAACAAACCTATAAGAATCTCCATCGCGGTTATAATCACAAACTAAATATTCTTTTCCAGTTTGTTGACAAGTCTGAATTCTAAGAGGTTGGTCGACGTTTTGAAGCAATTCTTCAGTGAGATGAGGTACGATGTCAATCAAGCCAGCGAGATTTTCCTCAGTTTGTTGAGGAGGTAATCTTCTCATAAGGTCCAAAGCACAGTCCAATTGGTCAGCCTGCAAACAAGTAAAGCGTTTCCCAAACAAAGGAGACACATAAAAATGTCAATAGAGAAAGAGAGGTTAGTCTAATTCATGAGATATTACGTGCATGTTGTTGGAAACATATATAAGATTCTATTACCATCTTGTATTAGTCTTGGGAAAGGTCAACAATATGAGTCTCAGGTTCTTCGTCATCCAAATATTCACTTTGTAAAACTCAGCTGAATTAGGGGGACTAAAATATATACCCTAGATTTGATTCCCTATGAAAGATCGTAAGCGTGACGAGGTAGATAAAGTAGGCATTGAAGAATGCTTATTTGACTTGATTGTATGCTCAATAGTTGAAAATATGATGAGGATAGTGGTAAAATGGATCTGAAGATCAAATAAAGTAGTCACATTTCAGCACTCGAGATTCCTTTCATACGTTAGCGTGGCTAGGTGAAGCTTTGATCATTTTCTTGTCAGGTGGCATGGACCTTTCCAACACAGACCAAGGTAGAGTTTGTTAAGCCAAGTAAACTTATCGCATTAGTAATGTAAACCTACTCGGAGTCTATCTTAGTAAGTCGGGAGAGTTCAGATGAGGTGGCATACCAAAAGCTGAAGACTGAAAGTAAACATATCTCTAACTGTATATAAGGATAAAAACAGTGATTGAAATTTACTCTTTAATTAAGATGCACACTTAAGACAGTTACTAAACCAAAGCATACTTGCTAAAAATGAAAAACTCGTGGAGGTAACCTCCAATTTGTCAAGGTGGATTGCTGTGTCATGCAACAGGAAGAGTCTTGGATTAACAATCTTATAGAGAGAATAGACAGAGATTAGAAGTCATTTTGCTCGAGTTTTTGAATTCAGTAAGCCTTATAGGTTCAAACTGAGAAACACCACTTTTGATATGCACACTAACGGATATTAGTTAAAGGAACAAGGTGCCACGCAGACCTATGAACAGTACGTCGTGAAGAAGGTGGAAGAGCTTTTTATAAATCCCGATGACTATCTAAAGGCCAAACTCGAGAGCGCCCAAGATGGTTGTATGTAATCTTTGCTATGATATACCCATTTACGCCTTTAACACCGAATATTCTCAAAGGCATTAGTCTCAAATGGCTATGCCACCATCCAGCTCTTTTTATCTGCAACCTGACTCCCGAGATAATTGAGGCATCTTTCAAAATCCTTAGTTCTGATGAGTTGAAATTGAGTTCAGATGGACGCAAGATTTCCGTACAACGCGATATTTCGGGTGCACCAAGTTTCATTCATGACTCAGCAACGGGAAATGTAGTATATCTAGACTCCACTGATTTCTGCTTGGACACGATTCCAGACGAGGTCGAGACCTACCCAACGCTTGCAGGAGTACCTAAGTACGTTTGACAGAACAACAGTGCACCTATAGGCCGTCTACTCAACTATATTCTACAGATATAAGCTAGAAACAGGAATCATTATTGGTGATAAGAATACGGACTATTCCAGGTTAGGTTTTGGAAATGCGTGTTTCAACTGTGGAATAGCGGGTCACGCCATCAATCAATGTCTTCAGGTACCTATGTCTGCATGAAGTTTTACTAGTGCCCATATTGATTTTTATAGCCTAGAGACGAGGCACAAATCATGGAAAATATTCAACATTTTAAGGAGTATAATTCTAGTTCCTCAAGGTGAGTAACATATCGCGTTCAAGTATGCCAAGTATGATGTTAGTAACCACAGATCCAGGTATTTTGTAGAAATAGAAAAGGCAAAAAAGCAAGCGGAGATGCTATCGATTTACAAGCCAGGAGGTAATGCTAAATCACGGAAGCATGTGTGACTTTGTTAGGTAATTGTTTGCTCTATTAGTTATTTCAGATACCCTTCGTGAAGCCCTAGATATCCTTTTGCGCTAGCAATGATTTTGTTCAGAGTTAGAGACGGATTTCCAAGATCTTCCTTAACAAACGGCTCACGTATTCGAGGGGACCAGTTACCTCCTTATTATGGGATGATGAAAAGATACGGTTATCCGCCAGGATATCTTGGTTATTCGCAGGACGACGGTAATATATAGACTCAGTTATCTCCATAATCGCACTCTAAACTAATTTTATCTGATAAATACAGATCCTTTCGAAGGCTTGAAATCTACTGCTTTCGACTGTGACCTTTTGCTTATTGATGATAAACCCATTGTTGAACCTAAACTAAAAACCCCCCGAAGTAAGTATATTCTTATTTCCAATTGATTTCCCGTAATCACTGAATTCACTTCCAAAAGACAAAACTGTTACTTTGGTTAGATACCCTGGATTAGATGAGGATTTGTCCTATGATTACTCTATGTATAATGATATTCCATATTACATCCCACATTACACCCCATATTATAGTACAAGCTACACTTCCTACTATGGTCCATATTGGGGCTTTTACCAAGGCATGTGTAATACGATTAGTATTCATAGTTCCCTAGTACTTACCACGCAACGATTTCCCGCTTAGATCCAACACCTGAACAGCTTCCTCTTCCAGTGACTGAGTCAATCACGACCATTGAGCACTCAATCTTGAGTACTTCTTCGGATCCTACACTCACTAGAACCAAAGATACAGAGGTATCTGGACGATTAGGATATTTACTACCATCTCCACCACCCCCACCCCCACCTCCTATCCTCTTGGATTCTATAGCTGAACTGTCGCCACCACCCCCTCCAGAACCAGCAAAAGATCACGGTTTAGAAAGCAGCGATATGGAATTAGACAGTGACTAAACACCTGATAGTACGAGTTTTGGGAAGAATTTTACTTCTAGAGAAATATTCATCCCTTAGGTAAAATATTGACAATAAATATACGGTCACTATAGTTGAAGTCAAAATTGGTAGGTTGTCTACATTGGAAAAGATCTAAATCCAAATCTAAGTGCAGTTTCAAATGCTCGTCCTCATCCATACCCATATCCTATCCATGGATCGGGGATAAAACCGACCCTACCAAATCACATGGTGAGTTGGATACACTTCGTCGTAAGCAGAATTGATAAATAATTAGTTGGTTTATCCATACACATATAGACTCCGCTCACACTAGTCTTCGAAAAGTTCAAGCTAATTGGAAAAGGTATGGTCTAGCAATCTTCCCAAAGTTCAACATCCTTTGGCATCTCTTCTCATCTTTACCATCTTCCTATTTCTTGAGAGGTAATTCCTCATTTTCTCCCCTACTTACTCCAAATCTCTTCTCATTAGGTCGTACCATAGTTCTTTTTCCCATCCAGTCTCAGGAGTAAACTATGTCAAGCAATACTATGAATTTCGGTCCGGAATGGTATCTATACATCTATTTACCTTCCTTCTTTGACGCAAAGCTGAGTTCTTTTTTTTGTTTGCTTGAGGATGAGGCGGCTATCAAAAAGTAATGCAACCGGCTCAGCTGACCCAACTAGTCGAAACTCAACAAATAACTCTACTGCTCCCCCCTCTAATCATCCGGCTATGGTTTCTACTTCCAGCGGTATAAACCCCTCGAATCCAACTTTTTCTTACTCTTCCGTAGCGGCCAACAGTCGAACGAACTCACGTCGAAACACACTAACGCAGGTTGAAGGAGTCGAAGAGGAATTGAAAACTCCAGTGAATGACGTACATTTCGTGGATCAATTGAATCCCTTTAAATACCCCAAAGACTTTATGCTTTCCCTTTATAAACCTGTCGGTTTACCTTTGGATTTTGAGAAACACGAATATGTGACTAGCGACGAATGCCTGCCTCCTATGGCTAGTATCGAGCTTACAGACCAGGAGAAAAAGGTATACCAACCACCTGCTGTTACTTTTATGCATCCTGTTGAGTACGATAGATGGTTTCCTGTAATCGTTTTACTAAGCTATTCAACCTTGCCTATCATTTCATAGCTACTTTCAGGCTCAGTAAATAGCGATCTCACTCGAAGAATTGTTCACCACTCATCAGGTGGCGGTCATGCTAGAGGCGAAAGAGGACCTCATCGAGGTGGAAACTCTGGTATGGGACAAGGAAGAGGAGGTACGTATCCACCGGAAATACTATCAAAGCCATGGCTCACAGTTATCCTGTTCCTTTATAGGACCTTCTCATAACAAAGAGCACTTTAGAGATGACGATAAATTAGAACAAGGTGAGGCAATCTGGTTCAAGGAATCCATCTACACCTCATTAAACCTAATGTTTTTCAAGAATTAGCTCGATTCTCCAAGTCTATTATGTTCAGAGAAAATCCCTCTGGCTCCAATACAGATGAAGCATTGTGGAGCAGTGTAACCAGACATACAGTTGGTACTTTCGATAGTGATGGTGTGTTTAGATTCGGTGGAGAAGGTATCGGTGAAGCTCTAGAATCCCTTGAATCGCTAAAAATATCTGACGAGCAGATGGACCGAGATCAAGTAAAGAAATCTTTTGTTACTTCAATCAATGCTTGGCTGCAACTAACTTGATTTAATAGGGTTCATTAATGAAAGAGAACTTATTGCGCAATCCAGACCAAGAACCTTCCAAGGGACTGCACCAAGAAATGCAACAACCTAGCCAAAGACTCAATCGAGCTATTTTGTCATTAGGAGGAGGTAGTGAGGAGCGAGCTGGCAGTGAAAGACCTATCAATATTGTAGAGGTGCTTTCGAAAAAATCCGACAATGAACGATCATTAAGAGAGCCGTTCCCCTACGGTGGCCATAGTGGCGTATCTCCATCTCAATCTCCTGATAACATGCGTGTTCCTGAGGGAAGATACGCACCTGGGCATATCTCAATGCATGATTACCATGAGGTGGTGCCTCCTCACTTGCTTCGATGGTTGTATAAGGACCCATCGGGTAATATCCAAGGTAACGTCGAAGGTTCTATTTTAGAAGCCTAATTTACTTACGTAGGTCATGATTTCTACCCATAGGACCTTTCTCGCCTGAAGACATGCATGAATGGTTTGAGGGAGGGTTTTTCACTCCTTCTCTACTAGTGAGAAGAGAGGACGAGCAAATGTTCGAACCTTTAGGCATGCTGATTCAGCGAGTTGGCGATGACACCAAACCTTTCTTGGTTGCCGCTTACCTACCCTCTATTCAGCGCCAACTGCTAGGCTATGGCCGTGATACGCATAGCTTGCCCAACACTCCAGTAGCTGATCGTTATATGCAACATCAAGCTGGGCCCGGGAAAGCTGGATTTGACCCATTCGGCGGGCCATATACGTCTGCTTACGAGCAAGGCTCATTCAATTTCAGACGAGGTTTAGAAAGACAAGAAAACTGGCAAGAAGGCTTTCGACCTGAGTATCGCGGGATGGAGCAAGGAAACAACTGGAATACTGATCATTTGGGGCATCCTGGTAATGGTAGAAATATCCATCAACAACAACCTCAATTACATGGTGGGGATCTCGGAAGAGGTGGAGTTGATCCAGAGGCAATCAGGGTCATGATGGAGCGTCAGAGATACATTCAGATATTACAACAACGCCAACAAATGCTCATGCATCAATTCCAGCAGCCCTACTCCCCACCCACGCAACAACCTCAGAGTCCAGGATACCAAAGCGAACTTCTAACGAAATTAATGCCGCATATTGGTGCGGGCCAATTAAATGATCCAATGCTTCAAGCTAGAGCTATGAATGTGAATCCTCAGCTTGCCGGATGGTCAGGCTCCAATCCCAACCCCGTTAATGATACTGAGGTACCAGGCCCTTACAGACAGATGGAAAATCTCCAATTTAGACAAAACTGGTCACAAGATCAACCTGGAGCTCCTCTCGATCCTAGAGACCCCTCTCTCCAGGGCCCTGATTTCTCTAACAACGAAGCCAAGGCTCCCGAGACAGAAATTGCAAGTGAAACTGTAGACAATCCACAACATGAAAGAGATGTGGGTGGGCCACTGCCAGAAAAGGATGCAGAAGTAATTGCTCAGTCACCACCTAAAGAAGTGTCTTATGAGACGCAGACGCAAGAGCCGAATGAAGACGTGATGAGACAAGCATCGGAATCTATCAAAAGAGCCTCGACCACGCTATCGGACTCGGAAGTTCATCAAACCTCTAAGCCAGCCGATTCAAATAGTAAACCTGAATTAGTAGAAGCCTCCGGTCCTGGAATGAATGCACCCTGGGCTAAAACCAGTTCATCCCCAGAAATGGAGACCAACCACGTGTCGCTACGAGAAATTCAAGACATCGAAGCACAAGTGGCAGAGGTTCGTAAGATCGAACGTCAAGAACAACTCCAAGCTGAACTTGCTGCCCTTCAGTATCAAGAAAAGATCAATCAAGAGAGCTCAGCTATTGTTACAGCTGCGCTTGCCGGATGGCAAAATACCAATGCCCCCAAGAAAAGTATCATTGATATCCAGAAGGAAGAAGAAAAAGAGGCCTCAATGCGCCAAGCCCAATCGAAACTGGCTCCTGCAGCGGGGATTGGTGGCAAGAGATATGCCGACACCGTTTCCTCTGCTACTAAGGTTAAGTGTCACTGAAATCAGAAACGATTCCTACTCAACCGTCATTAACCCATTTGTGATGTTAGACCAACGAAGGTTGGGTGACTGTTGTGAGCGGTAAAAACCAGACAGATAAGCCTACCATCGCACCACCAGCAGCAAACAAGCCAGAGGTAGTCAAGTAAGTGAAATCAGCATCATCGTTACAAAGCTCATGAGACATAACAATCTATTTCATACTAGAACAACAACACCAAGTCAGCCCAAGCCTACTGCTTCAGATTTCCCACCTCCATCCGCTTCTTCCGCAGCTTCACGTAAAAAGCCCTACCAAGAATACAAGCCATCGGAAGAATTCCTAAAATGGTGTAGGTCATCACTGAAAGATATGAATGGCATCAACGGTAGGGATTTAGCTAACTAACCCAATTGATATCACTGAAAGATGTGCATGATTTCTAACTAATCCAATTGACTCATTTAGTGGACGAATTTGTACAAATGTTGCTCACTTTCCCCTTGAACCCACCACCAGCAACGTTAGAGATCATATCAGAATCCATCTACGCAAGCTCCACCACTCTCGATGGACGACGATTCGCTCACGAATTCATCAAAAAGCGTAAGATCGATGCGGGCCTTCTACCAGGTCGCTTAACCGAGACTGTCAAAGCCACAGATGAGCCCGAGGAATCAGCAGTTGGTAATCAAGGATTCAAGGTTGTTACCAAAAAGAAAGGACGCAAACATTAATGAGAAGAACTCCTAAACCAATCATTTTTCTTTTTCTAATCTATCCATGTGGTTGATGTGGATGAATAGCAAGTTGCTAGATATTTCTCAGATTAAACTAATAAATCCGTTCAAATCAGGGTGGTTATGTGTACATGTGGACATCGTTGGATATAACTGCCAAGATCGAATGAGCGTGGCGAGGATGCATGGGATGAGTAGCTAGACAAATTGGGATGTGCTAATATAGGAGTGATTCTCGGTGATTTTTGGTCATTCACTGTCATTTACATGCTTGTGTCCCTCTTGAACCCAAGGACAAATCATTTAATGCATATGTAGAAGCTTAAAAGCTATTAAAGACTATGTAGTGATTGGCTACATTTTTAGCTGTACCAGCGGTTACACCATTTACCCGTTCAGTAATATGCAAGTTGGGCAGTGCATTAATGCTCGGATATGTGAATGAAAATGGGGATGCGGATAAGCATGAGCCTGTGATAGGGGTGAAGAATAGGGATAGTTGATGTCAAACATTAAGTATAGAGCTGTAGAATTAGGGTTAGGGCTAGGGTTAGGTTGTAGTGATATATTAATGAAGTGTAGATAACGTAGCCAGTATTTCGTAACTGATTTCGTAGCTGATTCCATACTACTCACAATTAAGCCAAGCTTTTTCTCGTGTGAGTAATGTAACATAATAACGAGGTAAAGCATTTAACTGTGATAAGAAAACTACTGACGTAGGAGTTAGCGTCTATACCAATATTAAAAATGCTGTCTTTAGTACGACATCAATTAACCATTGACTAAGTTTCGTGTAGTGTCTTAATAAATAAGAGAAACCTAAACTAACGTTGTACAAACCAATATTATGCATGAGATTCTCTACAACCAATGCTCTCAATTAACCTGAGGTTCTACAAATAGTAGGTTTATATGCGCAGATGGGAACAAGGCAAATTGGCTTCCACATCAGCAAAACTTTGACATCTCGCCTACCACTATCTATATACGCGCTAGTCTCCCTGATAGCCACAATGGTGAAGAGATCCATGATTCATGTAACGCTGCATCGGTCCGGGGTGAATCTACATCTGATTGATGGCTCCTTAAATCTGCTTATATTTCCCTCTATTTCCCTATATATGCCTACTTATCACATCACTTAGGCTGTGGCTGCCTCTCATCTCTTTATTACGACTGCTTGTCTTGCACATTATATGGTTAAAAGCTACATTCATCCCGATCCTCAGATTGTCACTTACGGAAATTCAAACTATGCCTGGCATCCTGCTAAAGAGACAAAGATCCCCATGGGAAGTTACTACAAAAGTGAGTTGAATATCTCTTCGAAACTCGGGAAACCTGACCATGAATCAAGTATTCACCCTTCGGGCGAAGGAAAGATGAGGTTGATCCTTCAGGTATTGATCATTCTAATCCGTATCTTGTGAGATCTCCCTAACCTTGGAATTGATCAGGCTTTCCCGTCTCTTCTCTTTGGTATGGCTGGTTGCATGTATGCTGGTTGGATGTTGGACGAAATCCAGGTAATTCCTTTGGTTTGTTGAGCTTTGACAATACAATGGGTTAATTTTGGTTCAAGAACTGGCAAGTGTTCGTCCAGATTTCAGAACTCTTTATTCTGGTCCCTATCTTGCTAAATCTCAAGGGCAACCTTGAAATGAACTTGGCCGCGAGGTTATCCACAGCGGTTCGTAGTTTAGCTGATGGATTGTGGTGTCTCATTACTAATATGCATAGTGGTGTCCAGGCCAATCTAGGTGAAATGGATGTGCCGTCGAGTAAACGTCGCAGTTTGATTGTAGGTAACATGATGCTCATACAGTTACAAAGCGTCGTAGTAGGAGGGATTGCCGGGTGCTTTTCTATTTTGATGGCCAATATAATCAACCCTTCGTCTAACACGCTACCTGAAATGTTGTTGGTTGTTACCAGTAGTATTCTGTGCTCTTCCGTAAGCAGTTTGATTCTGGGAGCTTTCATGTGTGCTGTGGTCATGTTTAGTAGAAAGCTCAACATCAATCCCGATAACGTAGCCTCACCTTTGGCCGCTAGCCTCGGTGATATCATAGCCTTGACTTTATTTGCGGGATTTAGTCGCGGATTGTTGGCAGTGATAGGTAAGATGTCCCTGAGGTAATGCCGATGAAATACTGAGTACTGACCAATAGAGGCTACATCTAGATACACATATATGCTTTTTGATCCTGGTGGCTTCGCTATTGACAATCCCCATATGGGTTCACATGATTCTGGCCAATGAATATGCCAAGGAGCTGCTGTTTGTTGGCTGGCCACCTATCCTTGGTGCATTGTTCATCTCCAGTTTCTCGGGCTTAGTCTTGGAACGCTTTATTAGCCAGTTTCCAGAACTTGCCATGTTTTCACCTGTATTAACCGGGGTTGCTGGAAATATTGCTAGTATCTACGCTTCTCGTATCTCTACTGATTTACATGGTATGCATCGTGAGAATCACTCGGGAGTGATGGTCGTGCTATTTGGTCTGAACATTCCCGCCCAATGGCTGTTCCTGTTTAGTGTTGTTACCTTCGGGTTAGGCACGGGTGTAGTCAGCGTACCGTTGTTTATCATGTATAATTTCACTTCAATCTCCTTGGTTGCTGCTCTCTTGGTGTTTACCAAGTGGCTTTCATATTATCTGTGGCATCATCAGCTAGACCCAGATAACTATATCATGCCCATTATTACCGCTGTAGGGGATCTGTTGGGCACCATTATGTTGGTTTTCTCGCTCAGCATCATTTCACCTGGATGGTGAGTGGAATGCTTTTTGCATGTCATCCGCCTTGTGTACTATAAAAACTTGAATATATTACTAATGACTTATTTCAAACCTTGATGAATTCTTTTATTTTCGATTTTTGGTGGATGTGTAAGAACGTGTACATCATCATGAAGTGACCTCGGTAGGTGATAAATGGGTATGGAAGTGGTTGTGAGATGGACCGTAAAGTTGCGCTTATCAAAGAAGTTTATAGAGAATGGCAATGAAATAATACAGCAAAATGTCAACAGTGAAGTTTATGCGAAATCAAGTTAAGCAAGGTTCTTGATGACCTCGGCAGTGAATTGAGAATTGGTTGATTTTCCTCCCAAATCACCGGTCAATGCTTTTCCCTCGGCAATGGTCTTGAGTACAGCCGACTCGATGGAGTTCGCGAAAGACTCAAGCTTCATGTGGCGAAGCATCATGACGGAGCTGAGAAGAAGGGCGGTAGGGTTAGCCTTATCTTGGCCAGCGATATCGGGTGCAGTACCATGGACAGACTCGAAAATGGAAGCAGTCTTGCCAATGTTACCCGAGGGTGTAAGACCCAATCCACCAATCAGTCCAGCGCACATATCAGAGATAATATCACCGTACAAGTTGGGCATAACCATAACGGCATCAGCGTAGGTATGAGGGTCTTGAACAACGTGAAGGCAGGCACGATCAAGCAAAACATCATCGAATTTGATTTGAGGGAATTCCTGGGCAACATCACGACAGGCGCTCAAGAACAAACCATCAGACATCTTCATGATGTTGGCTTTGTGGACAGCAGTAACACGCTCACGTCCGTTAGCAGCGGCATATTCAAAGGCATATCTAGCGCAACGTTCAGAAGCTTCTCTGGTGATCAATTTGATGGATTGAACGACACCATCAACCACTTCATGTTCGATACCAGAGTATTCACCCTCAGTATTTTCTCTAATCAAAACAGTGTTTACATTGTCATACAAGGTTTTGTAGCCAACAATGCTCTTGCAAGGACGAACGTTGGCATAAAGGTCGAAGGTTCTTCTCAATGTTAAGTTAAGAGAAACATGGCCTTTACCGATTGGGGTGGCCAGGGGACCCTTCAAAGCAATCTTGTTCTTTTGGACAGAATAAAGGGCTTCGTCAGGAATCACAGTTTTACCTTCTCTGATAACAGGGGTGACATCAACTTCCTCCCACTCAATAGGAACATTAGCGGCAGAATAGATTTCCTTAACAGATTTCGAGATTTCAGGACCAATTCCGTCTCCAGGAATAAGAGTAACGACGTAATTACCCTACAAGTAGGAACAATTAGTTTATCGTCCTTCTAAATAGACTTGCAATGACTTACGGTAGCAGGGTTCTTGTTAAGAATAGGAGCAGAGGTGGCAGTGGCTAAAGTTCTGACAGCTGAGAACTATAGTTCATATTGTTGTTAGCAAGGGACATTTGTAGAGTCAAGTAAACATTCTATCGCAATAGACAGCAAGTTCACGACAGAGGAAGTGGAGCTACCCTTACCTGAGCGGTGTTACGTAAAGCTCTAAGAGCAGCAGGAGCGGTCTTGGACAAGAACATGTTTATAAAGTGGGTTACGTTTGAAGAGAAACGAAAGAAGTCAAGAGTTGGAAGCAACCCGTGGTAAAGTATAAGAGCAACCTTTATGAGATTTCAAGGGTAGCTCCCTCAAAACGTCACTGAAAGGAAAAAATTTTGACCATTCTTGTCAGGAATTAGGCAACCCCGATTAGGATCACCAGTCATGCACATATCGTCTCAAATTGTGAATAGAATGCATCTACAAGGCTAGCATTTAGTGGGCTTTAATGTAAATTTGTATGTATATTTGGTACTAATCATTGACCGGATGGTGGAAAAAGTGGGGATAAGAATTATCAAATATCTAGTTTTAAGCGTTAAAGGTGTAAGCGTGTAGGGACCAGATGGTTGAAGGATATAGGGTTTGCCTCTACGTCCACTGGGTGAGTGTCTGTGTGTGCGTGTGTACGTGTGTGCGTGGTAGTCACTGTCAAAACTTTACCTCAGAGCGGGGCTGGGAGTATTTCGTTCCGGGCGAGCTCACTATTTTGGTTTCCCCATTGATACTCTCCTCCAATCCCAAGAGGTTAATAGAAGCCGAAAAATGGGGCAATTAGATAGCAGTCAGGAACCATTCGCCAGCTGCTGATCGTAGACGTAATGCGGGGAAATTCAACCAGCGATGGAATAGGTTAGCCACACAGGATCAGCGACTACACTTGGGATTCTTAACACAATTGATTGTTTATGAAATTTTGATGATAGGTGAATGGGATTATTGGTTTGATTATATTAAGGAGTATGTGGGTGAAATCAAGCATTTGCACTAATTAAACTCATTCACAATTCTCACACATACACAATGGGTAGAATGCTCTGTTATCCTCGCTCAAAATGTCTTGCAGTGATGAGTTTGGTTCCGTTTTTAGTGGACTATGGATGGGGGTGTCCATTGGGGATAGTACAGCGTCCGAGCTTTCAGATCCATCGCTCTCTGTTTTTGGAGAGGGCAAAGAGGTGTAGGTCGGTAGCTCTATCAGAGACCGCTGGCGATGTATCCGCTGTGGTATCGAATCTAGCCCCAGGAAATTACTCTGGCTCGTAGGTGTGAGTAGTTTCAAGGCCTCCTTCGCTGAGTCTGGCTCGGTATCAAAAGGCACCGACAATCCTCTACGTCGTCGGTATAGAAGCGCAGGCTTTTGGTCGAGATCTCCGTAACACGGGGTTAGAGTATCGTCTGGTTGCCCGTGCCCTGTGGAGTGAATTTTCTTAAGACGTGCTCGTTCGGACTTGGGACGGAGTTTCACCTCAGGCAGGGTGGAGTTTTCGTTCAATAAAAAGTCATAGATACTTTCTTTCGGCTTGGGAGTAATGTGTGCTATCTCTCTAGGGGAACCCTCTCCAGAAGAGGATAACTGAGTCGTGGACGGTTGCAAGATAGTACGCTTCATTATTACTGGGGCCCTAGATATATATTTCTTGGTAGCCTTAGAGTCACCCAGTCAGCTATCCGTATATCAACATTTTTATGATCGAGTACCACTTACCACTGGGGGTGTGTTCGCTGGCGAGCTGTTCAAGAATTCATACAACGTTTCAGCCTTCTTAGGTACAACGATTTTTTTAGGGGCTGGAGCTTCAGATTTCATGGTATTTGGACTAATCTTGATAGGTGCTCGTGGTTGATATTTTTCTTTCTTTTTCAGAATCTGATTATTTTGGAATAAAGGAATACATGTAAGTTACTGCAGGTTTTAACAAGCTAATTGTTACTGCTATTACCTCGATACTTCGTAATCGGTTTGGTGTAAGGGTTATCTTTTTTGTTTCGTTGGCGTGAAGGAATTCTTCAAACGATTCATCCTAAAAGATTGCTGATTAATCCTTGGCCTAAATATTTAAACTTAACGCTTGATAGTTTACCAATGAAACATTATTTCCTTCACTTTTGGTGGTCTCGACACTCTTCCTAGAGAGTCGGAGAGCTTCTACGGAACGACTTCTATGGCCTAGATTCTGAGACTCGGTTGGCATTGTTGGCATGAAGCGGAACAATCCGGTCTTAGGAGAAGGTGAGTTTTCAGCAGAGCTTGGACTGCTTGGTACCTTCGATTTCCCTTTAAGAATAAACGACGAAAAAGATCTTCCTTTTTTTGGAGATATCTCACTCGTAGGAAGGGCAAGACCTTCCTGTCTTTCTACTTGAACGAGAGACCCTTCAGGGTCCATTTTAGTCACAAGAGATGCCTCATGAGTATCTCTGGAAATCCCTGTTGTGGTGATTTTCCTTTCAACAGGACTGAAATTCTTAGACCCTTTGGCCAATGCTTCGGCAACCGCGCGTTTCTATTATTAGAATATCTGTAAGACATGCATATGCTAATCTTGAAATCATATGGAATTTACCTGCAATTTAGAATAAAACATCATTTTCTGGAATAGGCCCTTTATGTGACCATCTATATTTAATCCACTAAATACTTCCTCCAAACCGATACTGGCTCTAAGCTGTTGCTTTGCCATCACTGCCACACTGTTGATCAAGAATCTTGCCATATATTCCAGTATGGCAGTGATGAAAAGCACAGTAATGCTAGTGAAATCTTCTCCAGCCTGCTGAGGGCCGAGTAGTAATCGCGATGTATTTGCATGTTCAGTTCCTAATGTACTGTATCTCAGACACTTGACTCTAAGCTGCTCATATCTAGCCGTTTTGTCAGGGTCTGGTTCAGATATGGCAAACGATTCGGTATCAGCTGCAGACACAGAATTCGTGTTGAACTCGGTTGGGCTAGACGAAGATGTTTTCGAAAGATTGTGGGCACTACGAATAGCTTCTCTAGCCAAGGGGCCGTGCGGGAGAAGCTTCCACAATGATTCTTCGACACCGGAAACATCCATTCTATCGCTGGGTAAATGCGAGATTACGAGATATAGAAACTCGTCGAGAAAGCCATTAATGGCAAACACAGCATCATTGGCAACTGGAAAGGAACCAATACGTGACACTATTGACTTTGTCGCCTTGGGGGTAACATACATGGCATCTATCAGGGTTAAAGGGGTTAGAATCATGGCAATAATACGAGTGTTTACTAGGACTTACCTTTGGCGGAAAGAAGTCGCATCACTCAGAAAATGGAATAAATCGGATACTTTTCTCTTCTAACAATGTAAGGGAACTGATGATAAAAGAAGAGAGGAAAAGAACTACGGGGAGGGGAATCCAGTAGAAAACTGCCACAACTATAAATTGGTAAAAAGAGATAAGGTATCTAGTATTTAAATAAACATCCGCTCCTTTATCAGAGGTCATCGATCAGGTAAATGCGGGGTGTCGGCAAGCATGAATTCTGGCCCATGGATCACAGAATTTGTTGTTGCAACGGCAACAAACGCATGCAACTGGTGCAGGTCAACCAACTGAATCTCTTAGCACATGAATCACGGTTTAATCTGGCTAACTAGGGCATGAACCAAACGACTTCCATACCAGGGTTGATCTCTGGTAGAAGCAAGTCGTTGTAGTGAGTGTGGAGGGAGAGCGAAACTTGAAAGAAAACAATGCATCTTTGCTGTAATTAATTTGATAACGAAAAGTAGGTGGGAAGTAGGTGAAAAGTAGGATCAATTAATCTTGTTTGTTGCTTCTTACCCCGCCTTCATCCCCTGACTACGCTAGCATTATGATCACATTGCTTTGGAATGTGAGTGAATGCCATTGACTGCCGTTGAATCTATTTTGCCATGTAGTTGAATGCTAAGTTGAATGCCACTGAATCCAAACAGAGAAAGGATTTGCAATAATACTAAACGTGGAATGGGATCACTATTCCTATCAACATCGCCTGAGCCCTACATGTTAGCAAGGGCGATTTCATTTGTTCCATTAGCAAGAATCGTTAGATTATATTAAAACTCGGAGATTTAATTTCCTACAAGCGGTTTCTCGGCCAAGGTTTATGGTATCTAAGGTAGTTTACGTATTCACACTACACGTATTCACACTACACGTATTCGCACTACCCAACATGGACCGGGTCGTCGCCTCTCATTCATTTCCGACATACTCATACAGTTGCTCCTTCGTGAATCAGGCAAATATGATATAATGTACAGGCTGCAAGACTGCGATAGTCTCTGCCATCTACGTTCGTGCGCACTACTGCCTCCTTAGTCATTTATGTTCTCCACTAAATTAGCTTCATGCCTTGCATAGAATTACATCCATCAGAGCCTCGTTGATGATATCAGCACTCAGCCGGAACCGTTTATAAAGCACCACCCCAATCTCCAACTGCTCGATCTAACCATATTTTGCTTGATTCAGACTAGTGGCTTTACCCAATCTACTGTTTTGTATGATCTGATGCTGCCATCTTGCCTCACTATAACTCGCCATAAATGTTACCAGTAACCTTCTTTATTTATGTGATTTATAATTACGTTAAATGTAAACAAGGTTATGATGCAATACAAATGTCGATAGTTAGTTGATATCTCCGTCACTCACACCTTGAATATCAGCCTTGACCATCTCCTTGACTAGCTCATCAAATGTGACCTTACGTTTCCAGCCAAGAAGTGTTTGTGCTTTGGTAGGGTCACCTAGAAGCAGCTCTACCTCGGTAGGACGATAATATTTGGCGTCAATCTTAACTCGGGCGATACCAGTATCAGCTTCTCTGCCGATTTCTTCTTCAGCCTGACCCTCCCAAACGATATCCTTACCAACGACCTTGAAGGCTTTTTCAACGAACTCCTTGACAGTATGAGTTTCACCAGTAGCAAGGACAAAGTCTTCGGGCTTTTCTTGTTGCAACATGAGCCACATTCCTTCGATATAGTCACGAGCGTGTCCCCAATCACGTTTAGAGTCGATGTTACCAAGGTATAAGCATTCTTGCTTGCCTGCAGCAATATTAGCAACAGCACGTGAGATTTTACGAGTAACAAAAGTACGTCCACGACGTGGTGACTCATGATTGAATAAAACACCGTTACAAGCATACATGTTATAAGCTTCACGATAGTTTACAACAATCCAGTAAGCGTAAAGCTTAGCAACACCGTATGGTGAGCGAGGATAGAATGGAGTGGTTTCCTTTTGAGGAGTCTCAACTACTTGACCGTATAACTCAGATGTCGAAGCCTGGTAAAAACGCACGTGCTGGGTTAAGCCACATGTACGAATGGCGTCCAACAAGCGAAGAGTACCCAAACCATCGACGTCGCCCTAAACAATTGATTTAAGTCACCGATATATTGAGAGAAAAGTATAAAAAGGCAGACTTACAGTATATTCAGCCATATCAAAGGACACTTTGACGTGAGATTGGGCACCAAGATTATAAATCTCGGAAGGCTGGACTTGAGACATAATGTGGACCAAAGAAGTAGAGTCAGTCAGGTCACCATAATGAAGAATCATTTGGGGACGGCCGTCTTGATGACGGTCCTTGTATAGGTGCTCAATTCTGAAAGTATTGAAAGAAGACGAGCGACGAATGATACCATGAACAGTATAGCCCTTAGCTATCAAAAACTCGGTAAGATAAGAGCCATCTTGTCCGGTAATACCTATAAAAATAATCAATATTAGAGAGGAAGTGGAACAAGCCATTCAAGCTAACAGCTTACCGGTAATTAGAGCGACCTTGCGGGCTCTGTATTCCTCAGGTGTCAAGTCAGTAACTCTGAGAGGGATAGTGTGAGTGTTTGCAGCCATACTCGGATATTGGATAAAGAAGCAAGAGCAATCTCTTTCAAGATTGATAACGTATTATAAATTAGAAAACGAATTATTTGATAGGTTAGTATGGATTTTGGCTCGACCTATGTTAAATGAATTATTAGAAAGCTTCCCAAAATTAAGGTTGATTGGGGTACTTTGGGTTCAAATCAGCACAGCAACATTAATGGTGACGAAATTGTGGGTTATATGGTTTGTACAAATATAGCAACAGTCAGTGACAAATTAGTCAAAGTAACCTAATATCTCACATATTTTTATTAATTGTGCTTTTTTTGGTGCCCGGAGGATGGATCAGAGCCTGGGTGTTTCCATAGGTGCTTCCATCAATACATTCAGTACATTCAGTACATTCAGTACATTCAGTGCATTTAGTACATCCAGATCTAATGAACATAGGAGATCTACTAATACGCCACAAAACATGGGATTTCCTCACAATAATATGGGTTAGATGTATATTGTTGCGAGTACTATAGCTTCTTGATCTTTGCTAATTTCTGGTGTTTAAGTAAAAGAATGCTTGTGTAGATGAAAAGTACTGGGATGGTGGTTACAGTTATCCACAGATCAACATTATTGGCCTTCCACCAAGACATACGTCGGTCTGCCGGCTCTATTAGTTTCAACATTCCTGGAACTGCCATCATCTCTACGGTGTCGACGGCATAACCAATCCGGTTATTAAACAGGGTGATCAGCCTTTGGAGTCTAGTCACAGTCGTATCTATTTCCTTTGCACTTAATATGTGCTCTAGTGTGGAGTGCATTGTGCTAGTACCAACGTCGTTCCACGAAAGGTGTCGACCTGTGTTCAACTTATCAATGATCAACGCGTTTGACGGCTGGTCTGCAAAGGCGGGAATGCCCAAAATAGGTGTTCCAGCTTCCATAACTTCATGAATGGAACCTAGACCACAATGTGAGATGAACAACTTCACAGATGGATGCTTCAATACTGCACGCTGTGGAGCTCTTTCTAAAATACGAATGAATGGATGCCTACCCCGGTGCATATCATCAAGACGATGCTTCTCATAAATCGTTTCTCCTGACCTTGTCGTGCTATTTGTTTGGACCACAGCAGTTAGATCGTCAATCTGTGTGCTCATAAGTCCCCAGACTATGCCATCTATTAATCCAGCATGATATGCAACGGTCAGCGCCTGGACCATGGCCTCAAATTGAGTTGGCTTAATCGTCATCAAACTCCCGAATCCAATGTAAACGCTACGTGTATGCGCATCAAGAAATTCCTGAAGGTCTGTATTAAGTGGTTCATAGTGTTTAGAGAGCGCAGGGCCAATATAATGGACATTCGGAGGAATAGGTCGTGGAGGATCAATCCACGGAACAGAAGCAACAAACACCAAACTGTTCTCACAAGATCGAGTTAATGTTGTATAGGGCTCCACGCCCAGTTCCTCAAATACTTTGAACTGGTGTTGATAGCTTGTACCCCTCGTGTATTCTTTCTGCAGCGGCAATATAAACTTTTCGTGCATTCGTTCCCAAAAGGACGCATGCTCTAGTGTAACCTTGGATGAGCTTCGAAGGTACGGCAAATAAGGTTGATTGCCAAAGTCGTGGACATCGAGGGAAGTTTGTGTAATAATGCACGGAACATGAAGCGAATGTGCTGCGTCGATACATGGTCTGGCAAAAAAATCACACAGAACAACATCCATCGGGCTACCGTGCTGTGATTGACCAGATATAAGATCCCGAAATAGAGCATACAATCGAGCATAATCCTCAAACATGACACCGTAGTTATGATCATAAGCAGCATCGGGATTACTGCTGGTTAATGCAGTTAGCTGTTCTAACATAGCAACAAACTGTTCACGCTGTGGTGACACGCCTCCGAGATTGACCAAATTTAGTTTGTCTATACTGGCTCCCCATTTTAAGTCATAACTAAATGCAGCAAAGTAAACAACGTGCTAACGGTCAATAAGCTGCTTACTAATTTCCAGTAGCGCTACGGCATGTGTATAAGAGGCGTAAGTTACCCCTGCCAAAATACGTAATGGAGGCAATCCTTCTATTGTTTTCTCAGCAATTACGGATGATATAAGAAGGCCTATACCAGCCATAACATAGTGGCAAACAATTATTAGCCACATTACATATATCAACGATACAACAAAGTCCACAGCCTACATCATAATCAAGAGAACGGGGCATTCTACTGAGTAAGCTATGGCAACATGATGACCCTTATTGGTTAAAAATACTAAGGGGGATGGATGACTAATGAGACCATAGATCCATCCATACTCCTGATACAAGATTATATTGTAAATACAGCATAGAGCTCTTGAGATGCTTAGCATTTGTACTTTTCACTTCTACATATAGGCCCATTGATATTTATGTTTACTTTCCATAGATATCTTGAAAACATTACCATACATTCTACTGATCTAACAATTGTTCAATTTTGAAAGCAGGATGAACTGATTTGGAGAACAAGAATATGCAGTCTGCTCTTTAGGAACTTTTGGTTGTGAAGCTTTAGTAGAAAGTAATTTAAATAATGTTGAGAATGTATTAGGGAAGTCCTTAGAGGTATATGCTCAAAACCAATGATTGCAAGACAAGTTGAATAAAGTGAGGTGATTCAAATACTTCTAATTGCTCAAATACAATATCGGAGTGAACTTTATATTCAGAAAAGCTGCCAGCATTAGTGAAATACAACACAAGTATTTGTTGAAACTCACATAACCTAGCATCTAATTACTCATACTTGATCTCACCCTTGTTATATTTGCTTACTAAATTCCTCTCACCCACAATTCACACTGAGCTTTTACTTGGAATACTTAGGGGGGTGACAATCACCAACAGGTGAAATCTTTATTTCAATAAATTAAAACAAAGAAGCTATTTGCTGCTAGTGCAGCTTTTTAACAATAGTATACAGACTGGAATCATTCTTAGCAAGTAAATGAGCTAAACTGTTAAGCTCCTGAGAGCTGAGTACAAGATTTAATGGTGATGGGGGCATGAGTCATGGAAGTAGAGGCTTATCTACAAGTTGAACCATATTGTGAAAGAAAGGATTAACATTCCCTATGAGAAATTGCGGTCAGAACACCAGCAGAAAATTGGCTGATTTTTTTCTGGATCCGTGATCACCGCAAAAATACCGTCATAAAATCGGCAACCTACAAATCTCTCACTAGGAAAAATCCAGCTGCAAATGACTACTTTGGAGGAACTTATTGAATTCCGTTAAATGATTGGTCAGCTACTGTTGTGGCAATCCACCACCATAAACTAATATTTCTCTACATGTATCAAGCAACTTTATTTTTTTTTCTCTTCAATTTTTAGTTGCTCTTCTATGCTCACTTTCCCCAGAGCAAAAAGTGTGTTGTCACATATGTAGCACTGTGCAACTATCTCAAAAAGTATCCACCATTCTATCAATAAACAAGTGGTTATATCTTTCTTCCATTGAGTTGGTGGATATCCAATGGCACTATGCCACTTTTCATTCATCTTCTTAGGGTTAGGGTTAGGGTTAGAAAGGGGGGTGACAATCACCAACAGGTGAAATCTTTATTTCAATAAATTAAAACAAAGAAGCTATTTGCTGCTAGTGCAGCTTTTTGACAATAGTATACAGACTGGAATCATTCTTAGCAAGTAAATGAGCTAAACTGTCAAGCTCCTGAGAGCTGAGTACAAGATTTAGTGGTGATGGGGGCATGAGTAATGGAAGTAGAGGCTTATCTACAAGTTGAACCATATTGTGAAAGAAAGGATTAACATTAAGCAAGAAGGGGGTGTGAGTCTTGAGGTAATCCTGCCAAAGGTCTGTCAAATAGATAGAATATGCCAATTTTTGATTTTCAGACTTATCAACATAGTCTGCAAATCTTTTTACTGCAGGGTCACCCAGTATCATTCTCCAACAAGACCTGGAGTCTACATAGTGCTTTGAAAGCCAGTTCTTGATGC
>JNET01032032.1:0-10965 GCA_000697455.1 Basidiobolus heterosporus B8920 | reverse complement strand
GGATATTTAGTTGAGTGGGAGTGTTGAAATTCACATAATTTAGCACCTAATTATTCATACTTGATCTCATCCTTATTATATTTACTTAGCAATTTCCTCTCACCCAATATTCACACTTGGGTTTTACTTAGAATATTTTCACTAACTTAGAAGTACCCAGAATACTTGACTTTTCAAACATGCCCAAATGACCCCAAACCTTGCACACATGCTCCCGGGACCTTTCTTAACATATTCTATGCAATGCTTTGTTTACTTCTTGACAAAGGTATAAATGCCAACTTTACATTCAATAAATCAATAAGTGAAAACCACATATTCTTCTAATTCTCCAAATCACTTCCAATAACTCCCAGAATCTCACAACATTCTAGGGTGTTCAAAAAGCACACAATAGCAGTTTCAGCTCATTTGGATATGTCTAAGCTTTTGTATATATCCATCATGTCACAATCTTGTATTTATTCTAAAATGAACTTGCACATTTCAACTTTGACAAGTATCTCATAAATAGTAGATGCAAGTTATATACCTAGTTAAATGAATACTTGGGTGATAATCTAACTGTAATGGTTGCACCTTTCTTCATTATGATGGCACATTTTCTTGGAATTGAAAAGAAAATAATTCACTGTTGCACTTTCTACTATCAGAGCAAAATAAATGGCTGCTTATTTAGCTAAACAAGTGTTTGCAGACATTTTAACCAAACCATCAGCTAGTAAGAAATTTGAGTTTCAAAAAAAAATTTAGGGTTAGCTTTATATTGTTCACAGAAATAGACAACAAAGATTTAACCAAGAATTTGGGAGATATTAGAATTCATCTGTCAAATAGGACGCAATGCTATCTAATACTAGATGTGGAGAAAGTAATGTATTGCAAGTGGCTTGCAGGTGGTTTGCAGGTGGTTTGCACTCTAGCACAACACGACACAATACTGGCATAAATATAGTGAATGTGCTCTAATACTGGCATAGATTCACACTTTGAACCGATCACTGAAGTAATCTTTGATTTCCTAAAAAGGCAAGAGTCATCCAATACGCAATATCGTTTTCATAAAAATATGTGAGATTACAACAGTTCAAGCAGGTGGGAACACTTGAGCGCTGTTTATACTTATTTTTTAGGATGGTTAAAAAAGGAAAACAAGTACAACGAGTGAAGGGAAATTTGAAGCCTACAAGCAGTAGGTAAAGTCATGCTAGCATTTACTACTGAGCAACCAGCTTTCTTCTGACTTTTTCTTTCTAGTCGTGCAGCTGAGCTAGCGATTAGTGGGACTTTTGGTAATCTACCAGCAGGTACTAACATCGGTTTCAGCCACTTTTCGACTGACAACAGCGGCCCCGAACCGGAATTTCTAAGTGGAGAGATTGGTGTGATTTTCAAAAGACTTTCTAAACGAGACACCACCACAAAATTAAAGGCCTTGGAGGATCTGGAAACCTATGTAAAGACTAACGAAGTCGAGGTTTTAGTTGAAGCATTCCAAGCATGGGTAAGACCAATAACCCTTTTTTGCTAATCAAGCGAGTTCATACCAATCAACATTGCTATAGCCAAAGGTCTACTCGAAAAATTCCATCGAAATCGACCGACGGGTTCGTGCCGCCATCAACGGGATTCATTTGATATTTATACAGAAGTTGAAGAAGAAAATTGCGCCCACTCTGAAAGAATTCATCGGACCCTGGGTTTGTTCCTTCTTTGATCCCAGCAAAGAAGTATCCAGAATAGCCTTGGAATCTTTTCAAGTGGGTAACATGTATTTCGAAATGTCACAGAGTATTGCACAACTAACGTTTTGCTTGTACTCACCTAGACCGCTTTTCCACCCACAAAGCATAGCGAAGTGTTTGGATTCTGCCAAACCTCTTTATTAGAATATGTAACAGAGAACATCCTGGAGAAGACGCCAGAAACCCTAAGTACTGCCGAATCTATCCTATATTTTATGAGCCTGAAGTAACCTCATCTATTATTCCATCAAGGCGATCCACGATTCACTTCCCAAGAGGACGCAGCCTCAAAATACGCAAGAGTCATATCTAGCTCGTTCTATTCCCTTGGACATCTTTTAGGTTGGTCAATCGCAATAAGAGATTATGAATAATTCACTGACGGACTTGCTCCATCTAGAAATCATTTTACCAACCGATCTCGAGAAATGCCAGTCGCAGTACAAGCATCTGTTAGACGCAACAAAGACGTGGCAGTTTTTCACGCACGAGAACCCGCTAATCCGCCGGTCCTGCTATCATTTCATTAAAATGGCGGTGACCAAGTCCCCAGGTAAAAATTGGTTATACGCAACAATCCCAACGCCATCATTTCGCTAACACCATCATGCAGTTCTATTGGAAGAACGACAGGAACTGAGCAGCGCCGCTTTCCTGGCCAAGGTTTTCCAGGATAAAGACACTGCTACACACTCCGAAATGTGGGATGCTATTTTACTGTATACCAAGGCATTCCCCCAAGCCTGGATTCTAGCAGGCCGCAAGAAGCCTATGTTGCCCAAGCTCTGGTCCTTCCTTCGTGCCGGAGCCTACGGGTCGATCAGCATTACTTTCCCTAGTTTGATTCCTCTCGTGGCCCATTTGCCTTCGGAGCTTGTCGCAGGAAAGTTCTTTGAAGATCTGTTTGGTAGTATTTGGGCATCATTACAGAGTGGGTACATTGAAAAGGCGAATTTCAATACGTTCATGGATACCTACTGCGAATGCCTTTACTATTTCATCCTACGATTCGGGCAGACTGACAAGGCTGTTGCGGACTACTTGGTGCGAGTGCAGGCAACTGAGCTGATCACCAGATACTTAACTCAGGAGCAGATTGGTGATATGTGTCCTGGTGTGTCTGCCCTGTTGGTCAAGATCTATACAAATCCCAAGACTCAGGAGCTTGGGCGTGAGCTGTTGAAGTTTTTAGATGAGCTGATCGTTAGCACCATCACCGCCCAGGATCTTCCTGCACATTACAAGACTGACTTTGGGGCCTTTTCAAGCAGGAGTGCTGAGCTTTTGTTGGACTTATCACGTAGAGCTAGAATCGCAGATGACTTATCTCAATTGATGGATAGTTTAATGGTGAAGGTTTTATTGAGCAGCCATAACATGCTAGCCCAAGAATCCAAGCATAGCTTAGCCTTGTGCAACATGAGCTGTAGTATAGTACAGGAACTATTACCGGCCTCTTTGCTGGATGCCGATGTTCAAAGCTTCTTTTCCCTACATCTACCAGGTTTACTTCTAAAACAAACCGAAACCTCGTCCGTGTTGTGCAGCACCTTCGCTATGTTTATCAGAAGACTTGAGGAGGCAGAAGCTGACACCAAGGCTACTATCCAGCAGCATTGGATCAATTTGGTTGATACATTACTTGAATCCGAAGACGAATCTCGTAAAGTAACACTACTAGGTGACTTGATGTCCAAGGCCGATACGATTGGCCTGCAAACCGCCGTGTGCTCGGAGAAGCTATCCCAATTTGTAGTGAATACGTTCCAACGGTTCTTGAACGGCCAATGTAACCAAGTGCTAGATACTGCCATTGAAGTTTTAGTGACAGTTTCCCTAACACACCCAAGTAAGTTATCAAACCAATTAATTTGCAGGACATTGCCGTGCTAAAACGAACCCATTTTTAGAGCAATATATTGGAGACACCGAGCAGACCGATGTAATTGCCATGGCTTCCGACAGATTGAACGAGTTCGCAGAGTTCGAGATTCATGGAGAGCATACTTCGAGTCCAGCTGAAGGAAGGGTTATAAGCACCATCCTCAGAATCCTTAGCAAGTCTTTCTGTCAAGAACAATTCTTGAAGAAGTCCATCGACTCCTTTAATCTTCTAATCATCAATGTATTCCGTACTCAGTTCATGAAACACGATTTGGCCACTCAGAGTGAAGAAGACGTGCAAACCATTCAGCAACACGCTAGCGAGTGCTGGAGATCTATTGTTGATACAAACGAACCAAGAATTCGTAGCCAATTGGCTGACTTGATGATCTCAAGCCTCAAGAAAGCTTTGCTTGATCCACGCCACACCGACAGTCCTAACGATTTTGTGAAGAAAACCACTCAGATTCTGGGGGATATTTTTGGAGGAGACCCTGATGCCTTGATCAACAATCTTTTACTTGACGAAGCCTACTGGATCGACCTTAGCAGCACTTTTGTTAATAACCCCATTAGTCCGGCCCTGGGAATCATGGATCCCCTTCTCAACACCTTGATAGAGCCAAAGTCTGACCATCTGGACTGTACTGAGACTGCGTATGACATCTATGGGCTCAGCACTTACGGCAGGATGGCACTATTTACCGTAGAACTTGGCAAAGAAATCGGCCACGAAGTGATTCTCCAACCAACCAGCCGTGACAACCGAATCTGGCTATTGCTCCAAATGATCATGGTGCAAGTGCTCTGCAAGCAATCATTTGATGTTCACCCCGAAGACACTCGTCGGATTTGGACCAGTGAATCACACGTTGCCGAAAATGTGTATGCCTTCCACGGGCTCGTTGAGGATATCTCGGCTATCTTGAAGGAGTTCATGAAGTGTGTAGACCTTGAGTCTGCCAAAGAAACCAAGTGGGTTGAGGACATCAACAAAGCTCTGATTAGAGGCTCTTCAGACGGCATTTCGTTGGAGCCCTTGGGAGTTCTAGTGTATTCAGCATTGGAAAGGAGTCACCAGTCAGGAAGCCCTCAGTGGGCGAAGGCGTTAGAACGAACCTTGAACATGCTCTTGAATTATATTGAGTTGCCTCAGCCATCGATTGACGCTTGGCTCAATATGATTCAGGGTACTGAAGACTTCCAGCTCCATGTGAACACCAAACTAGCCGTACTCCAAGGATTGTCGCCCATTCTAACTCGCTCTAGCAGCATTCGAAAGATCATCATTGACTTGAATGAACAACTTTGCACTTCACTGAATCCCTGCGTAGTCTCTCTATTGACTATTGCAATGAACAGTCAAGTCACAATCCCTCAGCATGTTCTTACTAACACCCTCAAAGTACTCACTCAGCACCATGAGAACTCCACCTGCCCCGGTACAGTTGTTGTTCAGCTCCTTGGCTACATGGTGCCACAACTTCTGGAGGTCACGGTACCTGTGTGGACCTCCATACTGGAACTCTGTAGTCAATGGATAACGGTTAGTTTCATGAGTAATATTCGCTTCTTGCTATCATCTAAACTTTCTTATATATAACAGCACGGCTCTGACAAAGATCCCAGAGATTTAGCACTCAAGTATTACTCCTTGAAGCTGATTTCGATTCTTCAAGACATGTCGGATGAATATCCAAACTTAAATGAGGCATGGGAAGCTGTGCACCCCACGCTATACTCGAACGTGCTAGAGCTCTTGATTCAACTAGATGTTGGTATACCTACAGCAGCCATCTCCAAATACCTCGAAATCATGTCGGAGATCGGAATGGGGATTCCTCAAGAACTGCTGTTATCTGTATCCAATGAAAAGCTGTACTCCCTTCTTCGAGTGCCACATGAGTCCATTCAAAAGCTTGCCTACCATAGCCTGCGCCTAGTCACTCTTGAGAACGTCAGAGAGACCTCGGTCAATCTAGAGTTGGACGTCGACAACGAACTGGCCCCAGCCAAACTACCAACCCCTCTACTCGGATACTTGACTAACCCGCCCGACGTTGCTTCTTATTTTAACGAGGAGCACGTTGCACATATCTTTGAATACCTGCTTGCATGGATGAATATGTATGACCATTTCGAAGAAGCCAGCTTCAAAGTCAAGTCACACCATGTCGACCAGCTAAAGGAGATTGATGCACTGCCCAAGCTATTGGCGGTGATATTCGAATTGCTGGGATTGAACGGGAACATTCCGTTTGATCTAAGCAAGTGGCAGGTGGATAGCTTCGAGGTACAGGGACTAGATTACCAGCATGAGTTCGCACTGCCATTGTTTGCTGGCCACATCTACTTCCGAACCTTGATGTGCACTCCTTCCTTGGTCCGGAGTTGGTGGATTGAGTCCAGAAATCGTCAACTGAATCTGTCGGTAGACACCTACACCGAGAAGTACTTCAGTGAAATGATCATTCAAGAGGAGTTGCATCAGATCCAAAGAGAGGATGTGAAGTCGCAGCTGGAAGACGATAATATGAGTATCAAGATCAGCAGAACCAACGATGTTACTGCCACCTACAAGATCGACGACACCGCTTTGGAGATGGTGATACGACTCCCAACCAACTTCCCATTACGGCAGGTGGATGTTGAAGGCACTCGCAGGGTAGCAGTCACCGAGGCTAGATGGAGAAGCTGGTTACTAGCAGTCACCTCCGTGATCGTTTCACAAAACGGCACCATTCTAGACGCGTTAACCTTATTGAAGAGAAACATCTCGTTACATTTCGAGGGAGTGGAGGATTGTACGATCTGTTACTCGGTAGTAGGGGTGATTGACCGTTCATTGCCAACTCGACAGTGCAAGACGTGCAAGAACAAATTCCATTCTGCATGTCTATTTAAATGGTTCCGTACTAGCAATCAATCCACTTGCCCACTTTGCCGGAATTTATTCTAACTGTACATTTTAAATTAATTGAAGTACCAATAAACTTTGGTTGAGTAACACGGCAAATGTGTCAGTAATTTATTGAGCAAAGCACTACAAAATTTTTATCAACGGAAGGTATAGGTGAGTGTGGAGTAAACGTGGAGTAAGTATTTACACTGAAAGAAATGAGAAACCCCTCAATTGATGACCGACATAAACCGATTTAATTGGCTTTGAAGAGCTGCTAATCTCTCTGCGAGTTGTTTTTTTGCGTCCGAGTTCAAGTTTCGGAGAGCGGTGGGTGACTGAGAAGGGTCTAACTCTAGCACATCTCCACTTCCAAGGGGCACAGAGAGAATAGGCTTCGCGACTCCCTTTGGTGGAGTCGTCTTCGTGGTTTGATTCGTCCCGTTTTCAACAGGCTTTCTGTTACGTTTGGAGCGACGTAGAGGTTCGGCATCTTCTCCAGTAGAAGCCTTCTTACCTACGGATATTTTTCGTTTACTCTTCGTTGTGGGGATCTTTACTTGCTCTATTGAAGGTTCAGACACTTCTTTTGAGGTTTGGGATAGTGAGGGGTTTGAGGTTGCTTTGATGGAAAGGAATTCTTTGATGGAGAGTGCACGCACATTTTTGGGTACTTTATTGATCTCAAGTTCTCCTAAAAACAACAGCGATGTGCATAATTGTCCGGTGGAAAGGACCAGCTTATTACTACGTTTCTGCACTAAGAAAGAACGAGTGTTAGTGCGGAATTTACGGATCTCTCTCTCGAAAAGTCAGGAATTACCTTCATCTTCTAGTTGTTTAATAAGTTGGGATTTTTCTTCAGGTGATAGACAAGGCTTACCACTAGAAGGAACCTCCATGGTCTCTAAGAGTGGATGCGGAATGAATGCAACTACGAGGAAAAGAGAGGGACGCCGAATGAATGGTATAGGGCTGGGCCTATCATCGATTAACATACTGTTTATTTGTTTTTATTTGGATCCTAATCAGGGAAAATCAGATCAACATCGGATGTGGAAAAGTATCGGAAATAGTTCATTCTTTGATGGAGCCGGTATCCGCGTCCTGTTCACCATGATCCAGCAGTTGCTGTTGCGCTTCGTTCGTGCTCGCCAGATATGCCTCCCAGAGAGAAATGAGCTGGAGAGTCACCCGTTAGTGCTGCTTGACAACAAGCAACAACAACAATAACAGTAAGTAGCTTACCTCCATTTGGGTAGAGATAATAGATCTCAGGTATTCCTCAAGAGACTCCTTAAAGTCCCGTACCTTTTCCTCATCGAAGCGAACTAGCTCCTGTTTCAAGGTGCTGGTAATCTCTGAGAATTTCTTTTTCTCTTCCTCGACTTTGCCTTCCGCCTAAAGTCACAACCGATAAATCTACAGGCTCACTTCCTGGACTAGATAGAAATGAATACCTCAGTGGTTTCATAGGCTAACTGTGAGAGACGCTCTTGTTTTGTCTGTGACTGACTGCGTAGCTTTTCTAACTGCGCTCTTTTCTTGTTGAAGTCAGCAATGCTATTGTGCCAGCTTTGGTAGGATTTGACTCTGGCGTTAAAAGCAAGCTGTTGGCGAAATATAAATAACTGGGCGCGTGATTAGGGCGTGTGATTAGATAGTCATAGATGCTTGCCTTTATGGAGCCTATCGTCCGAAGGTATTCATCCAGGGTGCTCTCAAATGTGTGGTTATCTTGTGTTGCCTGCAATCGACGAGTCAATACAACAAAGCTGGTGTTCCCACGGGACATCGAGTTTCAGACTGACCTGCTTGTCTTGAATTTCCTTGATCTTCTTCTGTAATTTGGACAAAGTCATCAAATTGTCGGTAAGTGGTTGGTTTGGCTCAGCATTGGCCAAGTGGTCGATACCCTCTCCAAACTCGAGATGAGCCCCTCCAAGCTCTAGAATGTTACAGAAGTGTCAGTGGCTGCTTATCAAAGGCATACTGTCTGGGTACCAACCTTTCCTGTGCTTGATAAAATTCTCGAACGCCTTCAGCAGTGGCTTGAGCTGGCCTTCGAGCGTCTCTACCTGTGTACGCTTATTCTCAAACCACTAGGAACGGCCGCGTGAGATAAGGATTTGTCAAAACTGAAATAGAGCCTAGATACCTCGTCGGTCTCCACGAATTTCGAGAAATTGGTCGCACTGGAAACTGCATTACCAAATGCTTTCATCAATCCCTTAGAGTTGGCGCTTTTCCGTTCCTTAATCTAAAGGGGTTTTGTTAATGTCTCCTTTCAACTTTCAATCAATGGAACGTTCTCTACCTCAGTGCTAAGGTTTTCCGACTCTAAGAATACTGCAAGATCTGGGTCTTTACTTAGCTGGGGATGTGCAGCAATCTTGCGTAGGCACTTCTCCAGTGCTGCCCTACGGGTTTCGATGAACTCATCTTGGAATCTACCTAGAAATCGCCAATTCTATGAACAATCACGTACGGACGCCATAGTACGATGATAATATATGGATGTGTTCCATATAGCTTACCCAGAGCATGTTTCTCCGGGACCGGTGGAACAATGACTCCAGGGTGGCTATTCACTAATTGATTGTAGAGCCACAAGAAGTCTCGGTATCTACGAGTAACTGATAAATCAGAGCGTTTAAAGAGGGGCGATGAAGTCTAATAATATCAAGTGAATGTGCGACATCAATGCCAGTTCAGCCTAAAGATTACTCTGAAGATAAATACGTTGGTTTTGACTTTGTAAACGATGTACGCGTTAATAGGATCCCCAACTTTCTGTGGCTCACAAACAGATATCTCGAATTTCTCTACATTCTGTACTTTGTTTTAAGAAATATTTCAGAATCGATACAGCAACGATGCTGTAATTACCTTGTTTTGATCATCTACAACCACCTGTTGTGGTTGTGATTGTGATGGTGGCTGTAGTATGGGTACTTCCGCCAAAACTGGTTCAGGCTCTACCTGGGGAATGGGCTTGGCGGGTGCTTCCTTGATTATCTCACGAGGGGCAGGAATTATTTTAGGAGAAAATTCCTGAGCATCTAAGATGTTGAAAGTTGGCTCGCGAATACTAGTTTTAAAGTGTGTGGTTGACGAGGAAGTGTGGTACTCCTGCGAACTGGGAAGAAAACCATAGGGTTTTTCCTCAACATCTTCTGTAGAAGAAGGATTCATATGAAGTGGTGTATCAAACGTAACATTTACTTCTGAGAAGTTTTCGTCAAGAGAAGTAGCCTCAGGGAGCTCCTGCTCTTTGCTGAATGTTATTGGAGAGAAGGCGGCCTCTTTACCTGACTCCTCAAGTGGACTAGAAATAAAGCCTGCAAGACCATCTGGAATTTCATCATCGACATCAAGATTCAAATTAGAAAAGGAACTCTGAATATGGTCTTCCTGGTGAGGATCAACGAGTTCAGCTGGGGGATAGGACTCGCTGGCTCGACGACTGGATGAAGATAAAGAGGTAAACACATCAGCAAATGGATTTGCCTCTTCGTATTTAATCGAAAGGCCATCTTGTGAGGGGATTAGGTCAGCAAAGTCGTCGTAAATCTGCTTATCACTCATTGAAAATATGTGGTTTATGAAGTGAAAAGGAACAGTTTACTTTAGTGGAGGATCTCCTGTTATAAATGTGTTCAGGTATAAAGCAATGAAAAACTAGTAGTTAGCACAATAATTTGCCTTATATCTTGTCAAGACTGCTCCAAGTAGATAACCAATGATACTAGGAATCTTTTCAATAAGTACTCGGTCGAAATGGCTCATTGATAATGGCTCATCGATTACCCACATAGCTCGCATCGTCCACCTCGAACGAATGAATCTGCGAATGAATATGGCTACTAAGTGGACGATTTTCTATACGTGAATTGTTACTAGTCAGCCTATGAAGTCTAAGTAATCGAATAAGCCACTTGGTTAAAATATCTCGTAAAATCGACTGACACCCACACACTTGCAATGTCTTCCAATCCTCGTATCTTGGCAGTGGGCTCAGTGTACTTGGATATCATCCTCGAAGTACCTTACTATCCAGAAGAGGACAGTAAACTGAGAACCGAAAGTGTTGAGAAACGAAGAGGTGGGAATTCCCCCAACACTCTAGTTGTCCTCTCGCAACTCTTTCAAACGCAAGGCCGAGGGAGTTGTCACTTCATGGGCTCACTAGCGAGTCTGGAAAGTCAGGATAACAAGTAACAGGTTGCTTTCTTGAAAGGTGTACGTTTTCCATTGACTAAATATTTGTTAGAGTTTTATTGGCAGATCTGAACGCATATGAGATTGATTTCTCTTACTGCAAGAGAACTGACAATGCGAATCCACCTACCTCTTACATCATTTCAACTGAGAAGGGTTCTCGTACTATTATTAATCATAATCCTTTGCCGGATATTGACTTGAGTCATTTCAAAA
>JNET01032006.1:0-28469 GCA_000697455.1 Basidiobolus heterosporus B8920 | reverse complement strand
GTTTAATTGATCCACTTGAACACCATTAAAATACGTGCAAAGTATTTACTAGTCCACATAATCCAAATGAAAAAATAGTTCAGCCTTACAATGTTCACCACGATAACATAAATTCCCACACAAAATTTGCAAGTAAATGAATGTTACTGAGTATTCATATGTATTTGGTAAGAAATGTGATTCATTTATGAGTAACATGAATGATGGAAATCTTTCATCTATTACTCATCTGAAAGTTTTATCATCCATCTAAATGGAAAACCATCTCACTTGTCAAATCATGTAGCTAAGTTGTTGGAATCTGAATTGAAAGCGGGTTGAGTGATCTAGGAGTTTTGCATTTTGTTAGATTTACTTAAATCCACTGGTAAATACTATTCTAGGATGCTCTAGGATAGCAACCCCTTTAGACATATTAGAGATCCTTCATGAGTGCGCCCATTTTAAGATTAAGCAATTGATCCAATGTATTTCCAATGCACTTTAGTAAGTATATACTCAGGTAAATAAGCAATACTAGTATTGATAATATAGTTATCGGAGCTGAATATAAATAAGATCATTGCTGATTAAGTATACAATTATATCAATATTTAATTTAAGAGAAACTTTACATACAACTAAGCAAGCTGGAACCCAAGAGTGTTGAAATTTGCATGATTTAGCACCTAATTATTCATACTGGTCCTCAAACATGTGTGCAAAGCTCAGGGCTCATAACCTGTTGTGAGATTCTGTGAGTTATTGGAAGTGACTTGATGAATTAGAGAAATATGTGGTTCACACTGGTAGACTTATTGAATGTAAAGTGGACTATGATATTATCTTTAATAATCAAGCAAAGTAATATGTAGTATTAAGAAAAGTCCCAGAAACACGTTTGTAAAGTGTGTGGTCACTTGGGCATGTTTGGGAAAGTCAAGTATTCTGGGTTTTTCAAAGTGAGTGAGAATGTTTGAAGAAAAACCCTATTGTTAATTTTGGGTTCAAGGAAATTGGTAAGTAAATATAATAAGGATGAGATCAAGTATGAATAATTAGGTGCTAAATTATGTGAATTTCAACACCAAGACATAATTCAGTTAGTAGACCAGCCATAACTCCCCTTCCTTGTACTATCAACCCCACCCAGCCTAACACTGAGCCTCCAAGAAGTGTAACTTAATCATTCAAAATGATTCTAATCAAGCTAAAATTATTAAAAGTCCCATATGTCTACTTCATCTGATTAGCTGAAATAAAGATTTCATTTGTTTGTGATTGCCATCCACCTCTGAGCAGTTGGAGATGTTGCCATGTTTTTTACTTTGACTTGGGGTTTTGGCTTTGAATTGGACAGATTGTGTCAAGTTGTAAGCCTAATCATTGCCAGCTAATATGAAGATTTTGAGCTACTACAATCCTATCTTATTGCCAAGACTTTTAGATATCTGTAGGAGTAGAGACAATAAACAGACTGAATGCACACAATGTGATATCAGGATTTAACAATTGGTTTAGGGTGCCAACTACCCAGCGCTAATGGCATGATATTCTCCTTTGTTATTAAAAGTACTTGTAATTCTTTCCAGATAATGATTATGCATCGATGCAGTTCTAATCATAGGGAATAAGTGATCACAATTAGGTATACAGAATACTAGAATATTATATACATCAATCCGATTCAATCCACTATACCACATGACCAACAAAGATAACATCTCATTAGGACTTAATCAGCTTTAGCCTTGTGATTAAATCCTTTTTAACTGGACCAGGCTATGAATGGCGATATTACGGGTACTTAAGGCAGATCACGCAACATTGAGAATTCTGTAAAATCCGAAAATCTGTTTAAATTCCTACTGAATTTTCTTTGTGTAAGGGAAGATTGAATACAAAATCCCACACTACGAAATAGTCCATCTACTTTAATCCAAATTTTGCCTACCTCGAGGAATTCCCTAATTTTCGTCCAATCAGGAATATTATATATCATGTGCCGGTATTTAGAATGCATTACTCATTATAAAAACGACGTAGTTGTTTCCGAGGTCCCCTATCTGCTTTCTTTCAGACTTGGTTACCATGGTCAGCGCTAGCCAATTTTACTATACCTCTAAAGTTAACAACCGTAAGGTTGCCAAAAACCTTGGTGTCGATTCTGGCGTCATCTACCTTAGAGGGCACATTAACACTGTCAAGTTCGATAGTGATACCGTAAGTCTTTGTACAAGCGTACAAAATATCCTTCGATAAAAGCTAATCTCTACTGGTTCTAATAGGAATTGCCTTTTGACCAAGACCCTTACTTTTTCTATATGACTGGTGTAGAACAGCCCGGATACGAATTTCTCTACGACATTGGCAATGACAAAGCTATTCTCTTCGCTCCCAGGATTCCCGAAGACGATATAGTCTGGATTGGCATGCCTGAGACCAACGAACAACTAAAGGAAAGATATGACGTCGATGAGGTCAAATATACAGATACTTTAACCGCTACTTTGAGTGAAATTTCCCCCAAGTGTGTGTATGTTTTAAGCAATTCTGATACCTCCCAATTGGGTGAATATCAAACCAGTGCTGATGACAGTAAACTTGTGGAGGCTCTCCAGGAAGCACGTATGTTCAAATCGGAGTTCGAGCTTGAGATCATGAGAGTCTCCAACAAGATTTCCAGTGATGCTCATATAAGTCTTATGAAGAAGATCAAGCCTGGTATGAACGAGCGTGAACTTCAAGCATTGTTTGAATATGAATGCAATCGTCGTGGCTCCATGCGTCAATCTTACCTCCCAATCATGGCTTACAGTCAAAATGCCGCCACTTTACATTATGGCCGCAATGATTGTGATATGCCCGATGGTTCCCAGCTGTTTTTGGTAGACGCTGGTGGTGAGTATCATAGATATGCTTCAGACATCACCCGCACCTTCCCAGTTGGCGGCAAGTATACTGAGGATGCAAAGACTATCTACAGTATTGTGTTGGACATGCAAAAGCAAGTTTTGGCTGCCTTGAAGCCTGGTGTTAAGTGGGAGGACATGCATCGTCTTGCCAGCCGTATCGCCTGTGAAGGTCTTAAGAAGTGCGGCATTCTTAAGGGAGAAGTCGAAGAAATGATTGCTAATTTTGTTCCAGCAGCATTCTATCCCCATGGACTGGGACACTCCATTGGTATTGACACGCACGATGTCGGCGGTTACCCCAAGGGAGTTGAAAGAATCAATGAGCCAGGCATCCGTTACTTACGCATGCGTCGTGATTTGAAACCCGGCATGGTTGTCACCGTGGAGCCAGGAATTTACTTCTGCGATGCTATCATTGAGCCTTTCCTTAAGGACCCTAAGACTGCCAAGTATTTCGATACTCCCACCCTTGATAGGTTCCGTAAGGTTGGTGGGGTCCGTATTGAAGATAATGTAGTTATCAAGGAAGATTCCATTGAAAATCTAACCACAGCTCCAAAGGAGATTGATGAAATCGAGGCCATCATGGCTTCTGCGGCTTCTGCCTAAACACTGCTTATTTGCCCTATTACATCATCTGTGACCCCCGTCTCACCCTCATCCTCATCCTCACCCTCATCCCTCATTTGACTGTAAATAAAGGTTTTCACTGTCACTCAATACTTCATTTCATGAACTGTTCAATGGAGGGGTCAAAGCCAAGAGTTAAGGATCAAGGGTGAAAAGATGTGAACCTAACCCTGGTTTGGATGGTGGGTAAACAAAAGACACGCGTAGTGTACAAGGGATCCCATGTACCTATTGACAATGGCATCACTATTTTTGATTTGGAAATTGGGGAACTTGATACTGATTTGAAGTGAAGAGACTGATTCCTCTCGCCGCTCGATCTCGCGTGACTGATCTATATATAAACACCAAATAACTCAAAGTTGTTGATTAAACTTCTCTTCTCTTCTCTTCTTTTAATCTCAATCTAAACCTTCCCCTCCCCTCTCCTCTCTGTAGTATTCAACATGTCTGGCCGTGGTAAAGGTGGTAAAGGATTAGGAAAGGGTGGTGCCAAGCGTCATCGTAAGATTCTTCGCGATAACATCCAAGGTATTACCAAGCCGGCTATTCGTCGTTTGGCTCGTCGTGGTGGTGTCAAGCGTATTTCTGGTCTCATCTATGAAGAAACTCGTGCTGTATTGAAGATTTTCCTTGAAAACGTCATTCGTGATGCAGTTACCTATACTGAACACGCTAAACGTAAGACTGTCACTTCTCTCGATGTCGTCTACGCATTGAAGAGACAAGGCCGTACTCTTTACGGTTTTGGCGGTTAAGCTTGAACAATCCTCGGAGGTTCTTTGTTTCTGTATATACTAAGTTCTACTCACCCATCGTGCGTAATGAAACAGTTCTATTTCATCGAATGAAAGCAATCTTTTCAGTTTTTAATTTTCAATAAAGATGGTTACCGCAGTAAGGAATATATCACCATGAGATTAAAGTTGGGGGTGAGATATGTGATGTGTGATCTGTAGACTTACCATCAATGCTTGTGCCGGGCCTTTCTTTCAGTCATGGTATATATATATGTATTTTCAGCCATTGAGATTGCTTGAACAAGGTAGTTTCAAGTGAATTAAAAAGAGGCTGACTTTATAGAGCATTTAGTGCGTGTGTATGTGCGTGTACATGGTTACTGAGAAAAAACAATTGAATTAAATGTTGCCTGACCGAGAAAGTAAGACCAACCTAGCCTTTAATGCCGGTCGTTAGAGTCTTCAAATTCATCGTCAATAGCAAAGATTCCTGAGGTCGGGTCGTTTTCATATTCATCAATAGGTGGTTGAGGAGAAATGATGTCCCGATCTTCGTCAGAGTCGGTAAAGTGACCAATTTCTTGACTGAACGGTTCAGTCGGCTCCTCGTCGTCTACTACAACCTCCGATAGCAGGTGTTGAAAATCTTCTTGTTCAGGATGGTTGTCTGAATTAACTCGCCGTAGCGGATAAGCTCCAGTTGGAACGAGGCGAATACTGCGTCGATAGCAAATGTAGAGGCCAACAGAGACAAGTACCGTGATGAGAACAGACTATAGTAAAGAGAGAAAGAAGGCAGTGGTAAGCGAAGTGGCTCAGTTTCCTCTTAGTTCAAAGTAAAAACAGGGATAACTTACCAAGATGAATATAGAGGACCAAGAAGTTTCCGAAGCCTTCATATTCTTTTTCCCTAGCAACTTAGTGTTGAGCAGGTTGTTTGAGTTTCTTGTTCGAAACGCTTTCTAACCGGTGTTTGTTCCTTTTGACCTTTAGAAGACACCCAAGTATATGTCGAATGCTGAGGAGTCCGAATGCGGGATTCTTATTGGGCCATACACTGGGGGTATTAAATGAGGTTGCTCCTAAAGAAAATACAAAGCGATATTTTCTACTACAAATTAATCCTTCCAGTTACTCTTAATACCCGCAATGATCAACCATGAATATACTGAAATCCATACATCCTGGAATATTCAACCACCCAGGATAGTGAATGGCTGTGACCCATTGAATTTGTCATACTGATAGCTAAATCCACCAAACTCTGCTTCTCAAGAGAATTTACTGTATTAGTAATGCTCGTCCACTAAACGAAACCAAGAATCCCCGAACCTGAAACCTCTCGAGGTTTCCATTGTTTCGCAATGGTTCGGAATGGCTCTTTCAATAGTGAAACTCATGTTGAAGGACTGTTCAGCAACACTTGGGTATCTGGTTTCAACTTGCTTAACAAACCAAGTCGATATAAGAAGTTGCTTAGTTCCTGCAACGAATCTGATATCTTGACGTACACACGCACACGCACGCACACACGGTACTGCATTTATACTTTACTTAGCATTCATTGTCCAAGAATATTCCATTATCATCTATCCTATTAGTCGAATTATGGCGCGTTCCACAATTAGTGCTCTCCTTTGTCTATTTTTGGCAACCACCGGCTTCGCTGTGACAGTCACGAAGAATCTCAATGGTAATACAAGCATCAAGTCTAATACTAAGACTCTTCCACCAAAGATACTTGAGTTAGTGGCAGATAAAAGTTATGGCGTTTCAAAACTAGCATGGAATGGCAAGAAGGAGGTTTACGCTTATGGCTATGGCGAAGGTGAAGATGATAAAGGAGAGAATGATGAGGATGACTCGAATGCTAGTGATAGTCTTGACTACGAGCGCGGTTTTGAAGAAGGTAGAAAAGAATCGTACAAGGAGGGTTACGAGGACGGAAAGGATAAAGGCTATTGGAAAGGATTCGAAGAAGGATCTCTTGAGGGGCAACGTGAGGGGCAGAAAAGTGGGAAAATTGATGGTGCTCAGAATGGTCTAGACGATGGATACTCAGAAGGCTTTGAAAAGGGTGAACAAGACGGAGAGGTTAACGGTAACAAACGCGGCTACAACGACGGCCATCATGTGGGAAAAGCACACGGTTATAGTTCTGGGTTTAAGTTAGGTTTGGCTGCAGCTCAAGCTAAGCACGGATCTGGAGACTACAAAGATCTTGAGGCGAAGTTTGGCTCCAAGGTGCACCGGGGTATGGATGGTGACCTTGGTAAGTACAATGGACAAAGTGGCAAATTCCTTGACTTGAATGATAAGATTTTCTCGGGAGGCTACAATGGTCGCTATCAAGACTTGGGGAATTCAATATTAGGAGCTAGGCCTGCATGGAAGGAGAATGATGGATTCAACAGCATATTACATAAAATTGGGAAATATTGATGTGCCCTCATCACATCTATACAGCATAGCATGCATAAGAATAAACCATTTATTAATCAATATTGTGACTATATTCATATATACAAAATCACCATTTAAATTAACCAATATTTCACTGTTTAAGATGTCAGAAGCCATCACTCGTATTGATCGGCGGGTCATTTATATTCCAGTATACACTAACACATTCGTCAGCCTGCTGATCCGCAGTTTTTATTGGCCACCAGTAGTATCGATTTTTTTTCAAACTATCTGCGAAAATGAACTGTAAAGAAAACTTTTTGACTCGTCTCTGCTCCGTGCTCACACAACCAAAAGTTTCTCGACGGGTTTAAACCACAAAAGTTGCTGTTATGGTAAGTCTATAGAAATAAACCAAAATATCCACCCACTATCTATATCAGTATTTCCATGGCAGCTCAAGAACCTGTTTTTACCCTCCAACACCATCTCCTACTATGGTTTCGGTCTGTTGAATATTAACCACTTCCTTTAATTCAAGTATCATCCGGAGGACTCTCCTAGCAGTGCTGAGATCGCGGCTGCTTACGAACAGGAAGCTTTAGCACTTGAGCGAGAAGCTTCGGAACAACATATTATCTCGGCCTATGACGATCACGGAATCGCAGTTCAACACCATGTATTGAGTCACTCTCCTGAAACTTCCGAACATTCAGAGCTGTCACACTTACAACACGATGAAGTTACTCAAGACGTTATGCATTCACACATAAAACATGAAGTTGATGAGCTCTCCGTAAGTTACCAAACCCACTATGCTAAGTGAATTTAGAACACTAAAATCGGATCTCTCGATAGTTGCATCCAGATGATTTTTCTACCATGAACCCCTCTATATTGGCTAATTTGGATACCAACCTTCAAACACTTGCCGGACTCGTCAGTTTACCCCCTGCTGGGAACGCTCTTTCCTCGATTCACACCCAGGAAGATGCTTCAATGTTAATTGCCTCAACTATACCTTGCAAGAGGAAAGATCGCCAACGTTGCGCTTGGACCCCAGAGGAAGACAACTTACTTAGACTAGCAGTTCAACTTTATGGCGATAAGACTGAGAAATGGGCCAAAATTGCTGCTTGTGTACCAGGTCGAACCAACAAAAATTGCCGCAAAAGATGGTTTCACTCACTAGATCCTAGTTTACGTAAAGGCGCATGGACACCGGAAGAAGATGAACTGCTCAGACAAGGTGTTGAGCGATACCAAGGACAGTGGAGTAAGATCGCCGAAGCTATCCCAGGCCGTACAGATGATCAGTGTGCTAAACGTTGGAGGGAGAGCTTGGATCCTTCTATTGATAGGGCCGAATGGTCCCCTGAAGAGGATGGCCTTTTACTTGAAAAATACGAAGAGTTGGGAAGTCAGTGGCAAAAAATTTCTCAATTCTTTCCAGGACGCCCTGGTCTACACTGTCGCAACCGGTGGCGAAAGATTCAAAGGAGCATGAACCAAAAAAGCCGTGAAAAAGAAAAGCTCACTCAAGCACTGATGGCCCCGGTTGAAAGCAAGCTAACCCAAGATATTCTCAACACATCAGAATCCATGGTTAACGCAGAATTTGTTGCCATCTCACATCCCGACACAATGCTCCAAGCAGACTTTCAATTAGGAGAACACGAGGGAAAGGCCTATGGCTGCGGGGTGGACAACTGTATCGCCAGCTTCGTAGATTCTAGCGGCCTCTTTTACCATATGAAAGTATCCCATCCCCGCATAGACCCCACCCTTCGACCATATAGATGTGGATTACTTGGCTGTAATAAGAAGTACAAAAACATCAACGGGCTGACCTATCACATCAAGCATGCGAAAAACACTTCCGGCCATGGTAATTCTAGTATTCATGGAGGATTAGACCAGATCGAAAAGCCATACAAATGCCCACACGAGGGATGCGACAAAAGCTATCGTAACCCCAACGGGCTGCAATATCACCAAACCCACGCACATGGACCCTCCGAGGAAGAGATGGAAAAACCATTCATCTGTTCGGTCGAGGGGTGCAACAAAAGTTACATGAATCCCAATGGACTTGCCTATCATTTCCGACATGGACATCCCGAGGTGATTACCGACATCTATCAATTGATTTCTTCCCAAATCAGCTATTAACTGGCTTCATTGTACAGCTTCTCGACTCCAGTTACTACGTTGTTTCTGACGATGCGAATTTGCCATCCGAACACGAATCTATACACCATCGAATTCAATCGGAGCACACGATACACCAGACACTTCAACAGCTCCAGCACCTTGATCAAGGATTGCAGGAGCACGCCCAAGCAGAGGAAGAGCTGACCCCTCTACGTTAAGACCACCAGTGCAGTTTTGTAAAGTTTCGTAAAAGCATTAGAATTTCCGGCAATTTTTGTAATAATAAACCTTTAATTATTTCTTAATCACTTGGCTGTGAGACCTAATCAGTACAACGGTTCAGATGCCGATTTTCGATGATTTCTGAAATCCTTTTCAGAGTATTTTCAATGGAAAAGCAATGGAGTAGGATTGTCTAGGAATGAATGGGTGAATGAATGGGTAGATGAATGGGCGTTTGGCGAATGTGGCAAGTAGTAGTGGTAAAGTACCTGGGCTTCGGCGTTGGCTCCTTCACGTGGGTTTTGGGGTACATCCACTAAACCTCTTTTAGTCAATAGTGTGGAGAGTTTTTAGTGAATTCGTGGGAATTACCTGATGTTTCGTTTATGGTGAGCAATTTTCCAATTTCTGTAGAAAACAACTCAAGGTATCTGCTTCTGACTGACCGGATGTTTTCTTCATCCCAAACACCGGTCTTTACAAGAACCATTTAATCAAAGTGTGATATCAACGAAGACGTGGAATCTTACCTTGTTATCCTGGTCCCGGATCAACAAATACAAGTAGAAATTCACACCGTAAATGGTATGGTTAAGTGATTCGGTGAACGTCCCTTCCTGCTCATGAGAAAGGATGACTGGGAGAAATTGATGGAATAGCACTGGACTATTGAATAGACGCGTCTAAGAAACACGGGATGTTATGGACTGGCTTCATTGAACAAAAGTTGACTAGGTGTACCTTTTCTGAACTAAAGTCCCTCTCTACGCTTTCTTTTAATAGGTTAATGGCTGCTGATTTCATGGTGTCGAATGGACAATTCGTGAGCAACTCGGTAAGAACAACGGCTCGTAAATCACTAGCCATGCTCATAAGGTGTTTAGAGAGGATTCGATAGGCTAAGAAACGAGCTCTCGCGTCAGGTGAAAGCGATGCAAACGATGCAATAATCTACGTAGGAAGATTGGGTGAACCTTAGGGTGGAATGGGATATGACCAGTTGTATTACCTGGGTTACTTGCATGATAGTTCTACCGAAGATTGGGAAGGGAGTGTCCAGCAACCCATACGAAATGGTCTCTGGCTCAACGATTTCCATCAGGTAAAATAAGATCATTAGTCCCTTATCATAGATGGCGTGACATTTCTCCTCAGGACTAATGTTTGTATGTGATGGTTACCATGAAGGCCATTGCAAAAGGTGCTTGATTGTTTTGTTTACCTAGACATGAGAAGTGCCCCATACTCTATCAAATGTTTATAAGTTTGTTCGAGAGACAGATTGGATGGAATGGCTGGATACGTAACAGTTGCCTTGGCAACCGGATCCTTTTGAAGGCCAAAATAGCTTGCGAATAACACCGCAATTCCCTTCTTGGAGAATAAAAGAGGCTGCTCATCATCGCCAGACTCATATTCTGAAAAAGCGATTCATAGAAGGTTCGTCAAAGTGTCTAGCATTGATCGAAATAAATAAACAATCAACCTCCACCTCCAGTATCAGATACACGGTCAAAATGTAACAACAAAGAGTCGAAAGAAAGTTGGATATTGTGCACCGTATTCTAGTGTGACAAACGTACGATCAAAGGTCTAGACTGAATCATAACCAGTCGGTCTAATAGTTAAAAAGAGCCGTACCAAAACACGAGACAACCGAAGCATAGAGTCTTCATCCACTTTAACCTCAGGCCGATTGTGAGCATAATATTTGGGGTGATTGTTTACATGATATCGAAGAGCAAAACAAAAAGAGGTTGGTCCTATATAGTTCGCTGAGATCTCTAATAAAATATACGCGAGTAAATAGCGAAGGCGACTAGCCTCCTCCGAAGAAGTCTGGCATAATTCAAGTTTCTAACAAAAATACGAATTGTTTAGTTCAAAGAATCAAACTTAAGAGTTTCGACTGGACGTTACTGAAGCGTTGGCTGGAAGTCGGCTTGATAAGGAATCAACAAAATCTATAAGTAAATCAACGATCTTTTCAAACTGCTCCCTAGAGTCGTCTTTGGAATCTGTACGATAAGAGCGTTTTAACGAAGACTCCAGTAGATAGTGGTTCAAAATAATTCACCTACCCAAATTCAATAACGACCAGGAAGTAAGCTGAAGACTCCTTAGCAATGAAGGTAGAGCATCGGCTATAAATTGGGACAACTTTTTCGTCTTTATATTGCATATAGCTTGGATCAAACAAATGGTGAGCTACTATACAAATCCTCTAAAAGGCAAAAAGATCGTTACCCTCTGTAATTGTGGTAGTAAGTTGTAAATAACTCTCAATAAGTTCCTTCCTCTTTTCAGGATTATCTATGGCACCTCTCCAGTCTAAAGAACTTAATTCTTGGAGAGTGAATATATATGTCTCACGCGGACTCAAAGTTTCTTCTAAACTCATCTCACTGCCCGAATAATTGTGCTCAGAGTAAGATATACAGAGGAACTATTGTGAGTAACGTAATCAATCCAACTCTATTGCAATCTAACAAATCGAGACTTTATTTTGATTTGACTTTCCATAGTCAGCATTTAGTCAGCATCTAGTAACCTGAATTACCCAGAGTACGTGGTGGAGGTGGAAGCTTGTCCACACCTACTTCAAATACTGCGGCCATACCCATGATGGCATGTGGTGTGGCACGACATTGGAACAGCCAAGTCCCTGGATTGTTGGCAATGAAACGGAAAGCTCTCCAACCACAAGGAGAATGTGGTTCATTTTTCCTTCCCTGGCTTTCAGCAGTTGGGTACAAGGTGACAATGTCACGTGGGAACGGAGGGTTTCTGAGTCTAGGGAGCTTTCCGGGGTAGGCACCTTCACCACCACCTAGATCGAATAGCTTGTGCCCATGAAGATAGAAGGGATGCACATCACAACGACCGTTCGGGTCAGCAGTCAGCTGAAGAATAACTTGGATTACCTCCCCAAGTTGAATCGGGTAAGTGCCACGTTTGGGGTCGTAACCGTCTGATGGGATACTCGAGTAGTCAATCTGGCGAGACATCTGCCCGGTGTAGAGATCATTGAGCAATGGGGTTCTTGGGTGCTCGTAGGTTACGTTGTTTATCACCATCTTAGTGGGGACACCAACTAAACCATTACCTGAGCCAAGTAGCACCACGGTTGGGGTCATGATAAATTGACGATCAAAGTGAGCCGGGAACTCGGGCACTGCCTCACTGGGGTAGCGGAGCTTGACAAATCTGTCGGTTTCCCACAAGAACTGTTGAGCAGGAACCTCTGGGAGCAGGCTCTTGTTTGGAACCTCCTTGGTGTTGGGCGCCTTGACTTCCTTATACTGCAGGATGGCCACGGCATCAGCTTGACCAGCTTCAGGTGGTGCCTTCCATTCGTATCCTGGTTCAGACTTGATGTAGTAGGTACCAGGTTTTTGGTTGGCAGTTACTAGAACCGAGAAACGTTGCCCAGCGTTCACCTCGATATGATCTGTTTCGTACGGCTCTACATAAGAACCATCAACCTCGATGACCGTCATCTTGTGATTGGCAATCTTGAACCGGAAGAAGGCCGCCATGGCTGATCCATACACACGGAAACGATAGGTCTTGCCACTCTCTACAGTGGTGACATCATGCTCGCAGGACTTACAGGCTTTATCATCATTCGATTCGCACTTGGTCTCGACCAGGTTCTTACCGTTGATTAACAGCGATTGAGGAGAGAATATCCAGCGGAAGTTGGGGGACAACAAACCGGTGGTAATATCATCATCATCCTTGTGGAAGAAATCGCTGAGAAGGAAGTTTCGCTCCTCATCGTACTTGTAAAGTCTAGGGCCCAGATTGTCATCGATGACAAGAGGACCGAAGGCAGTCATTCCATGGATACCGGTGGAAGCGTGGTAGAAATAGGTACCAGCCTGGTCACCTACGTTCATCTCATAACGATACATGGTTCCAGGAAGGATAGGCCATTGTGTCAGACGAGGAACACCGTCGGAGAAGGGCGTACCTTTGTTCTGGATACCGTGGAAATGCATAGAGACTACGTCGGTGTCCATTTGGTTGAGGACATTGACGATGAGAGTATCACCTGGGCGAGCACGAATCTCCGGGCCCGGAAGCTGATTGTTGACCAACACAACTAGTCGATTGAAGCAGTCCGGGGCGCGTTGATCCTGGGTGATGGTGAGGTTGTATTCGACCAAACCAGCATTGACCGTTAAAATCAAAGCTAATAGGAAGCACAATAAAGCGCCTGATCTTAATGATCGTTGCTGTGAGGTGAATCCAACCATCATTGCTACAATACCGTCCATCACTACTCTCAGAGATTTTCTTTTATATGAAATCCACCGCCCTAACCCTGAAACGTTATGCAGCCATACCAACATGGGAAACGTTTCCTAAACTTTGTGTTCAACTGGCCATCCAATGGCGATGATGAGGCAAATTCGCCAGGCACACGTATCCATACAGCAGCCCATACAGCAGCCATGCATAATCTATCTATTCCCACCTGGGAGCTTGTTTGCGATCTAAGAGAATCGCAGCTGAGGGGCAATGAGTCCCAATAATGAGCCCCGGTAATGGGTCTCAGCAATGAGCCCCAATAATGAGCCCCGGTAATGAGTCTCAGCAATGAGTCCCAGCCATGAGAACAACAGAGACTAAAAGCAAAGAGTTAGGGTTATTACTATGAAAATGCATCAGTTGTTGTTGATGCGGCGTGTGGATCCCAAACTTCATAATGTCCACCAAAACACAGATCAACAAATGCTTCGGTGGGTGAATAATAAATGATCGGGCAATTCGCACCCATTGTTCACCAATGTGTAAGATAACCTCCGTCCATATATTCATTCAAGAGAATAGAGCTCATCCAAGAAAATAGAATCCACAAAGAAAATAGAATTCACAGTCTATCTTAAATATCCTTTGCCGCACCCTATACACGCAGTGGTTGGGCGTTTTTCCATTGACAACGTTCTCACCCATTCTAGATGCCATTTCAAGATAATTCTTTACCCACTGGTGTGGACAAGGCAATGGGGGCAGGCCACTTTATCTCCATCACCAATGGCATAGAGACTGCTTCATCTCCCTTAGATTATCAGAAGATTCTGGCGAGCAAAGAAATGGTCCAAGATACGCTAGTTGGTTCACTGATAGGAGTCTCAGCCACTTTAGTAATCACCGTCGGGGTATTGATCTATCTGGTTGTCTGGATCCATAAGCGGAGGCAAAGCCAGGTCTCTATCGGTTCCTTGAATTTCTTTGTAGCACGTACTAATTTCTTCATTGATCCAGCGATACGGCAACAGTACCAGATTTTCCTACGAAATCTCTCAATCCGATAGGGATTCCGTGATTCCCGATGATTTCCTCCCTAGACAACCATCACCCACGATTGATCCGACGCCGCAGCCTTTACCACCTCCTCAAAGTAAAGAGAAGTCAGCTCGAGGTAGTTCATTAATGTATAAAAACCGATATCATCTTCAACGCCTGAGTGGTCAAATTCCCAATGCGGATCCAGTTGCTACACCCCGAACATTCACCCGAACCACCTCCTGGATCCTCAGCAGGCTTTCCGCTGCTAATCTCTCTCACGTAGTGGCTGCTCCAAAGCGTCCAAAACCTGAACCCATTGATACCCAAAGTCAATACAATGGAAATAACTCAGCTACCACTCCTGTTACCGTGTACCAGTCTCCGCTTCCACCGTGGGCAAAACAACGGCCCAACAGTATTCTTATCACGCATGTTATCGAGGAAGAGTTGGAAAAGAAAGGGGCCCCTGATCAAGTGTGAAAGTAACTTGAAGCCATCTAATCATTTGCTGCCTAAACAGAACATTCAACATACCCAATCCTAGACAGATGGCCAAGGTTGTGCATAAACTTTAATGAATAAATCACCGATATCTGCGTTACAATAGTGCTTATATTTATCTGCGTTACAACAGTGTTTATATTTACCATCCCTTATTGAATTCATAAACTTGTCAAAATTTATTGTTCACAAAAGTAAGTTACATATACACAAAATATTTGCAAAATCCCTATTTCACATGTGGAATTTAATTTTTACGAGTTCTCGACCGAGTTTGGCGTACCGAGATCTTGGTGGTGGTAAGTACATCTTGAGAGCGAGTTGAAGGCTTGGCCCGTTTACGAGTTACAGGCTTGGTGACTTCCTCTTCCTCTACATCAGCGTCTGCTTTACGTTTACTGCTCCTGGGACGCTTTGTTGTGATTTCTTCCGATTTCTCTTCAGATTTGGCTGCTTTTGAGGTTCTAGACCTTGTGGTTTTTGTAACTGAGGGTTTCATTTCAGCCTCCTCTTCACCATTCACCTCAGAGACAGTTTCGTCCTTACTCTTTTTGGTGCTAGTCTTTGCTTTGCTTGTCTTTTTGGTCGAGCTTTTCTCAGCTTTAGTACGCTTAGACACCCGCTTTGGCCGGGGAGCCTCATCAACAAGGTCCTCTTCAGCAGGGCTATCCGGTGCGACCTCTTGGGTTTCTGGCTGCTCTGAGGGTTCCTCCTCTTTAGCTGCACGTTTTGTGTTGCGTGTAGAACGAGTTTTCTTGACCACTGGTTTAGTTGCCCTATTGGTACGACGAGTGGTGATTTTTGTTTCCTCGATAACATTTTCCTCTATCTTATCGACTTCTGGTTCATCAGCAGATGGTGCAGCACGCTTACTACGACGGGTTTTTGGTTTGCTTTCTATTTCTGCTTCCTCTTTCGAAATAGTTTCTACTTTCTCCGCTTTGGGTGCGTTCTTTGCAGCGGTACGCTTTCCACGTCGTGTTACATGCTTCATCTCCAATTCTGGCTCATCGACAGCTGCTACCTGTTCTGTTTCATTCTTACTAGTACGCTTACGACGACTTATTTTACCATTGGGCGATTCATTCACGGTATGATCCTCAGTGACAGCGTCATCTTCGGATGGTTCAGGCTTGATATCGGCCTTTTGCGAAATCTTCTTACTCTTTTTAGAGCGACGAGTAACGGTGAGGGATTCTGAGATCTCGTCAACATCGGGTTGATCCTGATCTTTTTGAACGTTCTTTCTTGCTTTCTTAGAGCGTGTTTTGACGTTCAAATGTTCGTCTGGATCAGATTCTTCTAATGACCGTTTACCACGGAGACTGACCTTGGTCTTGACGTCTGCGACCTCAGCTGAGTTAGATTCCTCAACTTCCTCAGCATCGCTTTCACGGGCTTCGTTTGTTTCCTCAGTTGTAGTTTTCTTCGTACGGCGCGAGGCCATTTTGGACTTAGAAATCACAGCTTTCTCTTGCTTAGCCATTACCATGCCCAAATCCTCCTTTTCTGATTCTGATTCATGATCATCTTGCACTTTCTGACGGTTAGAACGAGGGCGAACCGGGGTATCCATTTCTTCGGGAGACTCTTCACTAACTTTACTAGCCCTGGTAGTTCTAGTCGAACGAGTACGAACCGATGGCAGGACTTGATTATCCGAACGGGTAACTCTCTTACTGGATCTTGTAGGGCGACTTTGAGCTTCAGTTTCGACTTCAGGCTCCAGACGTCTGGTTGGACGGTTCACTTTTCTAGTAGATCTTGTGGATCTGGTTGTAGTGACAATGGAACTGGGTGAAGACTTGGTTGTCTCGTGATCACTGGATTTCTCATCTTCACTTGAGCTCTCGTGGACAGGCTTGTTACGCTTGGGCGTGGTCTCCATCTCAGCCCCTGACTCCTCGAGAGTAGAACTTGACTGTTCAATAGCCACGGTAGTTTCTGCTGGCTCATCCTCATTATTACTAATTTCTTCATGATTTACTCCATTCACAGCTATCTCTTCTTCAGCCTCTTTTTCCTCATCACTTTCGGCTTCGGCTTCGGCTTCGACTTCGCCTTCACCTTCTTCCGACACTTCTTCATTTGAGTCATTGCCAGAGTACTCTTTTGGCTCAATATCAAGAGCGCTAGCTCCCTCTCCATCAGGCGCGTCCTCAGTTTGATCCATCTCTTCTTGTTCCGCGTCACTTGGAGGATTATTGATTTCATCCTCATGATCTATATTTTCATCATCGTCGTGGGTCACATTTTCCTCATCGATATTATCATGAGTAGGATCATCGACTTGGTCTCTATGATCACTTGAGTAGGCTACATCTGCTCCATTAGCATCGCTGACCGCAGCTTCATCATCGTTTTGGGTCTCGTCTTCTTCGTGATCGTTTTCAACCTTGACCTCATCATCGTCGTTGTGAGTCATATCTTGGTCGTTTTCTACCTCGGCTTCACCATTGTCACGAATAGGATTATCGACTTGGTTTTCATGATCACTTGAGTAGTCTACTTCTGCTTCATTAGCATCGTTGACCACGGTTTCATTATGTGTCTGGTCTTCTTCATGATCGTTTTCGACCTTGGCCTCACCATCGTCATTGTGAGCCACATCTTGGTCGTTTTCTACCTCAGCTTCACCATTGTCACGAATAGGATCATCGACTTGGTTTTCATGATCACTTGAGTAGTTTACTTCAACTTCATTAGCATCGTTGACCACAGTTTCATTATGTGTCTTGTCTTCTTCATGATCGTTTCTGACCTTGACTTCATAGCCATTATTGTGAGTCACGTCTTCTCGGTCGTTTTCTACCTCGGCCTCATCATTGTCATGAACGGGATCTTCGACTTGGTTTTCATGATCACTCTTGTGGTCTACATCTGCTTCATTAACGTAATTGACCACGCTTTCATCATCATTGCAGACCTCGTCTTCATCATCATTGTGAGCCACATTTTCATCGAGATTCACGTGTTCTCCATCGTCGTTATCTTCGTTGCGGACCATGTCTTCTGTGTCCTCGTTGTGATCCACTTTTTCTTTGTCACCATGACTAGCACTTTGCTGAGTATCTTGGTCAGATTCTACATCATCATTGACAACTTCAGGAAGCTCAATCTGCTTCTCATTGGATGATTCTTCGATTGTTTCCTCCTCGTGTACATGCTCAAATACCAGCATACCAGTATCACACTCTGCGTTTGTTTGAGCATCGTTGTCCAGACCTTGAGTTTCTTTTTCCTCTTCTGCACTTTCTTTGATAACTTCAGCCGATTCATTCTGCTCAAGGCTATCTTCAGCTTTATCAGTAAGCAAATCGCTCTCTTCAACCTGATTTGAGTCCTCACGCTGGTCTGGACGAGATTCCTCAACAGCAGCAGGCTCGATAAGATCCTCTTGAATCTCACCATCTGACTCCTTAGCTTCTCCGATTCCAATGGCAATGGTTTCCTCAACATCCTCATCATCATCTACGTGATCATTGCTTATATCTTCCTCCAGCTCGAGATCTAATTGACCCTCGTTGACTTGCTCCATATCATCCTTGGTCTCGAAATCGACTTCCATCATGGTCTCATCCACATCAGGAATGCCCACCTCGGAAGCTTCTTCAGCAAGAGGCACATCTTCATTGAGCTCGACCACCGTTGTTACAACACAGGTAGCCTCGTCGATTTCAGATGGTATGACTGGCTCAGTAGATTCTAACGCGTCCAACTTCTTCTCATCTTCGGTAGAAGTGGATGCCTCCATCGAAGAAGTATTTACCTTATCCGATGGACTATCCAAGGCATCGAATTGACCTGAGGTGAAAGTAGGTGTGTCTATGAATTTCGATGAAAGTGGAGATTCAGGCAAAGATGGGATTGGGGTGGAGAGTAGAGTGGCTATGGCTTCACCTTCAATAAAGCTTTCTGTATCCATAACGGCAGATACAGTTCGCTCCGAGTCACAGGTTTGCTGGCTGATTACCGAGTCACTAATCGAATCAGGTGTATAGAACTTCTCTTCTGAGGCTTTGGGGGATGGAGTCGCCAAAAGTTTGGCAATAGCTTCACCTTGACGAGTACTCTCACAGGTGTCGGTAGATACGTTGGGTGGCTTACGCGTAGGTGTAACTATCTCAGTGGCACCAGGTAGCCCATTGTTGCTCAAAGTAGGTGAATCGATGGCCATTGGGGAGGGAGAATCTGAAAAGCTCTTGCTGTTGCTGGGCGGTGTAGCAAAAAGTTCGGCAATGCATTCCCCTTGTCGAACGCTTTCCGATGGAATTTCTGAGGATGGCATGGTTTGTTGTGGGGTGGTGGGTGCGTCATATGCAGATATAGGGGATAGTGGAAGTTGATCATCGCTTGCATCATGATCTTCTGTTTCATCATCATTACGTGAATCACACTCCTCTTTCTGAATTGGGTTGGATGGTGTGACTTCAGACTCCATTTGCTCTTCAGCAGGAATTGCCAAAGCTTCTTCGTGTTGAAGCTCCGTATTTTCAGTGCTGCAATGGCTAGCCATAGACTCAGAATCAAGATCAGTCACGGATCCCTCTTCTGACATATCCTCCGAGGTGGAAGGAGGAAGAGGCTCCCCTTGGACTGATTCCATGGTAGCATCAAATAGTTCGGCAATAGCAACGCCTTCAGCAGTACTGTCCGAGGTGAAAGTAGCAGAAATCTCTGGTCCTCTCTTCTCCGGGGTGAGTGGACCAGTCTTCTCTTCGTCAGGCTGTGAAGGAGAGGGTGAAGAAGCCCCAGCATCGTTAGCCACTTCCTCCGCTCCTACCTTCTCTGAGTTGGCATCTTCGGGAATGTGACTCTCAGAGTCATCAAAGTGAATGATGACGTTAGAATCGATGGATGGGCAATTTTCGGTTTCAGCTGACTCAACTGACTCCACGAGTTTATCATCACTATTGATGGGGACAGATTCATTGGAATCATCGGAGTTGTCATTAGAACCAACCAATAATGTGTCTGTATCAGTTGAGACGCTGGTAGGTTCCTCCGAGTTTGTGGTGACATCGTTCAGCAACTCCAAGGCTAGCACAGATGCCTCAACGGATTCCTCATTGGAGTCCAGAGTGATTGGACTATCTTCCTTAGCGCGGAACTGTTTGAGTACATTTTTCAGCAATGAAGAGGATGGCGTGCTAGGTTTAGCGGTAACAAAGTCCCCCTGAGGAGTATTGTTGGCCGAGGAAATGTCTCGACCCTTCTTCAAGGGAGAATTGGGTGGAAGCGATTTGTCAAATATCTCGGGACTTAAATCCGGCCCAAACGTTACTCGCCTGACTGAAGTCGGCTCAGGGGAGTCTTCGATCGCATCTCTTAATTTACTTTGACCCAATGCTGGCGTTCCACTGGGGGTTTTCCTTCCACGCTTCAATGGCGAGTTTGGTGGTAGAGCTCTGTCGTAGATTTCTGGGCTCAAGTCAGGTCCGAAGGTAACCTTACGGCGGGAGTTCTCTTCTACCAGAGTATTGGTGTCTGGAACGGGGGTTTCTGAAGAAGCCTGTTCAATCTTGACCCCCAACAGGCTACTTTGATCAAGCAAAGAAGATCTTCGTCTAGAGGAGCGGCGACCAGGTGAACGAGGCTGCATAAGTGAGGTAGTATCCAGAGACTTTCTCTTTTTAGGGCTCTTAGTATTCATAAGAAACAGCGCTTTTGGAAGCTTGGGGGATGTGGCAGTCTGTAATATCTGGTCAGCAGTGGAGACATCAGCTTCTGGCCTAATGCCTTCAATTGGCTCGACATCAGCTGGGTGCGAATTGGAGCGGTTGTCGACTACGGACGGAGTTGTCAGTTGAGCCTGGTGAGCCTCGCTGAGGATCTGACTTGATGTGGTTAACTTGTCGTTAATGGTATCTAGTTGAGCCTCGCACTTAATAATTGTCTCCTCAGTTTTGGCTTTCAAATTTTTCAAGTTTGAGTCGTCAGTCTGATGCTCACCAGGCAGTGAGGATACAATGCGTTGCTTCTGCTCTTCGTGCTCGAGCTTGGTCTTCTTGAAGAGCTGGGTAAATTCATTGGTCTGATTGCGCGCTCCAAAAAGGGGCTTGGTACCTTTTTTAGATGGCTCAGTAAGCGGTGCTCTTATGTGCCCCTTGACTTGATTTGTCAAAGGGGTGGTGGCTGCATGGAAAGGCCGGGTAGATGACTTGGAAAGTGGAGTGTTTGCTGTAGCTTTAGATCTACTAATTGGACGGAGTGGTTTTGATAGATGCACGGTCGACTGTGGCTTGTTCGCATTAGGGGCAGTATATTCGAAACGGAAGGTTCGGTCATGAATTGTGATAATGTCTTGATCCTTGAGAGCTCTTCGGTCCTGCTCACCGAGCTTTTCTCCGTTGATCATGGTCCCATTCTTGCTAAGATTGATAAGGGTAGCCTGTGATGACGAAAGAAGTTAATATGTAGCCAACAAAGGAGCTCCAGTTTATGTACCACCCACCTGACCCTCTTTTTCGAAGGAAATTTTACAATGATTGTCAGCGATTTGAGGTAAGTATATACGGACGTCACATGTGAGTTGTCTATAGGTAAACCATCAATTCAGTCAACAATTGTGAACTCATAAACACGAAAGCTCTGAACGATCTTTACTTTCCGATGAGGAATTCCTTTTTGTTGATAGGAAAAGTCTTAAAATCTCCGCCAACTCTACGAGTAACTATAAAGCTTCCATAGGACCCCATGTTCAACTTTACTCAGTAAAAAACGAACCTAGTATTGGGGACAACTAGAAGAAAACTGAGTCAGTCTAGGTACTAGTGTCTAGAACTCATAAGGAATAGCCTACCTGAAAATGAACTGTGCTGTGAAAGGAAGGGTTAGTACGGGAGTGGATAGATCGAATGAGTCCACTCTCTATTTTGCTCAGTGGGGGTTCTTCGATGTTCGTAAACTAGCAGTTGAGGTAAAGTAAAGTGGGTTGTCACTTGCACTAAATATATTTATTAGCCTGCTTCACAAGTGTAAACATCCTATCGAGCGTAAACAAATTAGCATTACTGTCATTGGATTTTGTCAGTCCTTGTTATGGTATGGCTGGCCAATCACCCATGAAATCACCCATTCCCTTATGCTACAAATCCTGATGTTTAGGTCGGTTGATCACAAAACATTGACCAAACTTCTGAAGACTAAGATTTATTCAACAATTGCCCAATCGCCCAATCGCCCAATCGCCCCAGGTTGATGATAGATATTCAACAACCTCCTCGGATAGATATCCTAACTCTATATAAACTACAATCTGTGATAATCACTTACCCTAACCCTAATTCTACATGTAATAATAATCATGAATAGGGTTGACGGGACTGGCTGACGGGGAACTCAGCTTGCGTTGATTTCGTCCCAGAGATCCAGCTGGCCAAAGTAATCGACCACGATGCTAATGAGCATGTTGAGTGATGCTATTTGTTCATTTATGCCATGTGTCTAGAATGGGATGATCTTAGTGGGGATTGGGGATTCCTGAGTTGAGTATCACAGAATTACTTACCAGGTTGGAACGTATAGAGCCCCATTGACGGCATAGTTCCCGAAGTGTGGAAATGCTGTCGGACGTAAGCAGTTTGTCAACTCGTAGTAGCAACGCGAATAGCCATTGCGCCTTGAGGTCTTTGTTAGCCTTAACGCGAGAAACCTAAAGAAGGATGGAGCACTTACCTGATTCTTAGTGATTGAATCCTCCTCTAACCAATCAATGTGGTATTCCAGTAGTGTTAGTGTAGTTTTCTTATTTTGAGATTGTTAGCTTTAGTTGAAAACAGCTGAATATTCACAAGCATTACCTGATCCAACGCAAACAAGATCGACGAATATGGAAGCATTGCCTCTGTCTCAGACGGGTTCCCGTAGAGGAGATTGCGCCATGCTGTCTCGTCTTTAAAATACGGTAAGCCATCCACGCCGTTTGGTTGTGGTTTTTTTTTAAAATTCTTTCTTTGGTGCTCGAATATCTAAAGACAACTGAAATAAACGTCCAATTCCTTGTATGAGAAATACCCAAAGGTTCTCCTTACTTTGCGTAAATTGATAAATCGGCTTCTGAATGCCTCACGCCATTCTGACGAAGGGATTCGATCTTCAGTTGAGTCTTTACGAATTTCTGCTTCTCTTGGTGTTTTTGGTATAGGAGAGTGTGTTGTAGCTGGCGGTTTTGTCTTGGATATAAATACACTTGGTCGACTATTGGATTCCATACTGAAAGTTGAAAGTGAATGCAGCAAAGTAGAGGATGCAGTTAGAAGGAAAGTTAAGAGGCAAAGTTGATCCGAACCAATTGACTCACCGAACCATTCTCAAGTACTCTTCTCCAGTCGTAGGAGGCCCCTCAAGGTCGACATCAGTCATGGCGACCGGCAGAGCCGAGCGTAGACTCCAGTCATCTTCCTCGTTTTCCTTGACGTAAAGTTTGGTTTTGGAGGTTGCCACCATTGAAGAGTCTCAAGATAAGAATCCACACAGGTCAACCCATATTAACTGACGATTGACCAAAAAATGATAAGGTGGATCTATTCCGGAACGATTTGTGCGAAGTTTCAGAATTTAGTTTTTTTAGCATTCCCAGGGAGTGGGATCTGTAGAGCAAATTTGGTTGAAGGTTGAGGCTATATCTATCAGTGTTGTTAATACGGCAATCATCGGAGATAACTGATTCCCGAACACCTTATTACTAACAATGGCTCACCCTGACTGATCATACATACGAGAAAAAGCTAAACCCAGTCAAACAATTTCTATCAACCTTACCCTAGCCCTAACCCTAACTCTGACTCTGACTCTCCCTTTCACTAGCTGTAAAGTAAATAAGGGATAGGGATATAGTTTGGGCCATTCTGATAATTCCTAACAATTCCGTCAATTGGATGATGTGTGGAACTTAATCAGCCCCTTTCAGTGAGCCCATAAAAGATGTGCTTATCCAGACTCCAGGCCTGTTTCTAACTTTAGATTCTCCTTTTTCTGATTTTCTAAGTTTTACTCAGCTCCTACAATCTGCCGGACTGCACCAATTTCAACTGTCATCTATATTTTTCTTCTCTTGTGGCGTTTGCGTGCTACGAAGTTCGTTTTAATATTTACCTTTTGCTACTCTCCTTTTACTGCTGTTGGCAACCATTTAGCTTCCTGGTAATCTTTTCCTTGTAACACTGCGGCTCTTTTCTATTTGCCAATGAACATTTCCATTCTTCCGGCGCGTGTGCGTATCCTCAGTTTTCCTATCAACTCTCGACCGCTATGGACGCATGCCATTGTGAAAAACACCTTCTTCCCTTCAAGGTCAATACGTTCTCCACTGCCCCTTTTTATGTCTTTCGCTGTGTGATTCAACCTCACGATATTTTGTTTGGACGTGTTTGAATGGGTCTTTCAGTATAAATCCTTTTTTGGAACCACTTGTTAACCAGGCACTTTTTTTCTCTACTCTATGCACACTCGTTGCTTCTCACCTTTCTTGGACTCTCGCTTCAACCTTACCTCGACTCATGTTTATGACTGAAACTGGATATCTTCTAGACGTGATAGTTTTTTCAGCTATACCGAAAATGTGTCCGAAATATCCATTATCGCAGATGTGAATTCCGTAGAGAAGGATTTTTTGCAATCTCCTGCCTTGAAATCCACCCCCGGGATAAAGATCTGTGATGACATATTTCGAGTACTTGAGATAGACAATGCTTATGGACTAGGTAAGTGCCCACCATACCTACACACAACACCAACCGGTTGACTGAACTGGGGGTTTTCTGTAGAGCTTAACTCTAGACGAATCAACGAACTTACTGGACCTCTTGCTCGGGCTGGCATTAGTATATTTTATTTGTCAACATATCAAACCGATTACTTCCTCGTAAGTTTCAAGACGATCAATGCTCTGCAGTCGCCGGTATTGATGAGATTTTTGTCACCTTCAACAGATTAAGGAGAAAAGAATCCCTTTCGCCATAGAAACCTTACAAACCTGTGGATTCGATTTCATTGATCTAGATGCGGTGGAGCTTTCCACGCCACCCGAATCTCCGTTTCCTATGGAGATCCCTGCCAGTAGCTTCAACTTGGAGCAACCACCTACTAGTCTCAAATCCATGGAAAATCTTGGCAATGGTGACGTCTTGGAGCAAGATATTATCGTCCAGGTGCGTCGTCAATGCACCAAAATCGTTACAAAGCACAAACTGAGACTGGTCGGGTTGGACAAAGAATATCGAGATAATTGGGCTATGAAGCTTATCCGGATACTGTTGTATCCTGAACTGGTGGAAGACTTCAGGTAAGCACCAAGGGGTTCCGGGACAGGGACGGGGACAGGATCAGGATCAATACTAAAGTTGCTCTTGTAGGAGTACCAAGACTAGATTCGTCTCGTTTACCGCAACTGAGGATGGGATCTCGTTGATCGTAGAGGAAAGCGTTCTGGCTCAGTTCGAACACTACATGATCAACATGAGCTTAACCAGACGTCCTATGAGGCTGATTCAAATCGACCTTTCTATTTTCGGTGGGGGTTGGTTCACAAATAATCGTTTGGCTCGATTTTGAGGGTTCCCTTGGACGTGTTGACTAATGAGTTTTCCAGTGTGCGATAGGTACGGAATCGTTCACTCCATGTCAAGTCCGCTTAGTGATGCTGGGATTAATCTCATCTACCTCAGTACTACCCAATGCGCCAATGTCCTGGTAAGTGAAACACGAACCCACAGCTCAATCAAATCGACACACGTAGTAACCTCCATGCTACCTCCATTCTAGGTCGAAGAAGACCATCTTCCTATTGCACAGCAAATCTTGGAGGCACTTGATACACCGCCGGTAACACCCACTGAGCAGGAGATCGGGAAGTTTCGCTATGAACCCCATTTAGTAGCGTAAAGTGGGCTAATGAGTGGAAGTGTGACTAGAGAATAAGAAGGCCTGGACGTTCCATCAATTGCTTAGAACATGCTTTTTTCCCGCATCTGTGGGAGGTTTGCGTGCACTGTAAATATCACCTTGTTAAGTAAATTATCCAAGCCCCTTTCCCTTTCTCATTCCCCTGATCTTAGCCATTGCCCCCACCTTCCACTTGCGCCCTACCTGAAGCACTCTCCTACCTCCCTAAGTATAAACCAACCACATGCCCTTGCCCTTGACCTAAACACACACCTTCCTACACGAAATAAATCCTTTTAATTCACTTACCTGACATCACATTAGATAATCAAAAGAAATCCAGTTAACTTGAAATACCCTACGTCATCAGGATACATTCATGCGCTACATCCGCTGAAACTAGACCATGTACTTAAGAATTCAGGTACATGCGAGGCAACAATTCAACCCAACTCAAACTAATCTCAAGTTCCGTAGAGATCAATCCAAATCCCACAAGAATAGTTTCCCATAGTGGATAGAAGAATCCAAGTGAATTTGATTGATCCATTTATCCGGTATAAATTTATATAAAAATCAAGCAATTAAACATGGAAATTTAGTACCCAAGTATTAACGTTTGTTGTAAAGTTTATTATGGATGAAATAATCAACATATTGATCATGGGTAAGAGCAATTGGGTTTACTTGAGATATTTTGGAAATGTTGATTTTATGAATAAACTTATGCCAGTTTATTCATACTGAAATCACTGCAACATATCTCTAGAGTAGTATATGGTCTCTCTTCTACTCCCAACCAAAGGCATGAATAGTATAGTTTCCTATTATAAAATATCATATAGTAATACATCCTTGTGATATTCAAGGTCCCCTCCATTAGCACCAGTGGCTCCTTGATTACTGACATGCACTTATGACCTAATGCTTTCTGTAATTATTCTAGTGACTCTTACTAGTAATGGGATTCTATAAACTTTTCTGTGTAATTCAGAAGTATTGAAAAATATGCTATAGCCTCATGCTGCCAAGATCTTATGTCAGTAAACACCCAGTCTTTGTATAACCCTATGTATCATTCATTATCCCCAGATTCTGTAGGCATCAGTTGTCACCAGCCCCAAGATATCTATCCTTGCCAAGTCCAAATAATTACCATATATGCTACTAACCTTACACAATATTCCATATCTAGAATCCCTGTTTTGTATTCTAGCTTCAAGTCCCTATTTGGAAGTCCTAATGTTACACAAAGATCACATGGTTACATGGATTAACCATCATGGATATAGTTCCTCCATTTAGTTTAATATTACCCCATTGGTTATTAAGTATTGTGTTGGCACTTGTTATCAGAAAAGTATATATAGTACTATCCAGCCTTATGTATTCCTCCACCTGATAAACACAGGCTATGAATAAACATTCCTACTGGATTCCAGTGTTGTTCTTGCCTTGTCCTACCTGGTCTTTTCTCCTGCATTGGTTTGCTCATAACACATGCATAGGCTTTGGCTCAAATATTTTGATTAATTCATAAGTACTCTGATATTAGGACTAAGTTAAACATGCCCAAATGGCCTCTTAACTTCCATACCTGTCCCCAAAACCTCTTAAACATATCCATATGTAGTACTATTTATCTCTTGTCAAAAATATGCACATCAAGTCTATGTTGATATTATTTGGGGAGAATTGTTGGTCTGGCCAAGAATTGAACCTGGGACCCCCTTAACTCTAGCAAGATACTCTAACCACTAAGCTACCAGTGCTTATATGCTATGCCTATATTACTAGGGGACTTTAACCTAGTCTGTCTATGTATGGTACTTTGGCATGTCAGCTATACAAGAAACTGATTGGTTTTAGACTTTGTGTTCATATGCAGCCACTATACTCCATATTTTCCTCTTTAGCAAATGCTGTTTGACCACAAGTCACCAGACTTTCAACAGTCTACTCCTGGTCTGCATAAAGTAAAACCTTAATACCCTAAAAATCTCCTGCCCACTTCCAGTTACTCCTAGAATATAACCATCCACTTGTTATTCCATAGAGGCAGGGGTTATCCTGAATAGTTTGGCCAATAGGTAAAAAATGTTATAACTTAGATAGCTTGACACCTAATGATTCAAACTATATCTTGTTGCAAGATTCCATGAGTTATTGGCAGTGATAAGAAGAATCAGAAGAATCTTTGATATTTACTTGTAGATTTATTGAATATAAACTAGTGTTTGTACCTTTGTCATGAAGTAAGCAAATCAACATATGTCATATGTTAAGGAAGGTCCCAGAAGCATATATGAAACATTTGGAATTATTTGGAAATACCTGAGAACATCAATTATACTGCTTACTTTTACATTAGTGAAATTATTCCAAGCAAAACTCAAGTGTGAATTTACCCTCTTATAACCTACCTAGTTTATCACTAATTTCATACTCTTCCTAAATGTCAAAATTATTTGGGGAGAAATGTTGGTCTGACCCAGTATTACACATGGGACCTCCTTAATTCTAGCAAAGTGCTCTAACCATGGAGCTACCTGTCCTTATATGCTATGCCTATATCACTAGGGAACCTTAACCTAGCCTGTCTGTATGAGAAATTGCAGTCAAAATACCAGCAGAAAATTGGCAGATTCTTTTCCAGATCCATAGTCACCGTAAAAACACTGTCATAAAATTGGCAACCTACAAATTTCTCACTAGGAGAAATCCAGCTGCAGATGACTACTTT
>JNET01032000.1:0-13383 GCA_000697455.1 Basidiobolus heterosporus B8920 | reverse complement strand
GAGGAGGAGGAGAGGGAGGAGCACTATCTTTTGTAATTGATATTGACGGGGTATTAGATGATTCAAAGGTATCCAAAGGCTCTTTATCTTTTGGTATGAAGCCTTCTTTACTTAGCTCAGATGCAAGCGCAGCTTGATCAAAAGTACTCATGTCAAAGAGTTCAGTATCATGAGAAATATAGATCCCACCTGGACGGTGTCCCTTCTTATCTGATGTAATGAATCATGTTACCAAATCTGTCAATAAGATGATGGTTTCAATACTACTTACCGTCCAAATCTTCCATTTTAAAGTTAAGAGCGTATGGTTCTGTGAAAGAACGCTTAAGTTCTTCCATTTTCTTTTTTGCGTGAACCATTTCAGTACTTACGGCTGAGTGCTCCTCTTTTAGTTTCTTGATTTCCCGTAGTAACCCCGATTCGTCAATCTTAAATTGCTTGTAAATAGGTGATTCCTCAGAGTTTGAGATTTTCTCAAGACAGCTTCCATTCTTTAATGCCTTATTCTCTAGTAAAAGGTAATCACTAAACTCCATTAAAGAGGCTTTATCTGCTACACTTTTCTTGACTGCTTGGTAAAGTTTTTTAAGCTCTCGTCCTTGCTGCGACAGTTTTACATTATATTGCTCACGCAAGTTCAGAACCTGCCCCTGTAGTGCCTCGATCGTATGCCGGGACATTCGAAGTAGATCCTCGAGGGATGTAATTTTAACTTTTAACTTGCCGACAAGTCCATCGGCTTTCATCGCAAGTTCTGACTCCAGATCATTTTGACGGCTTGTAGCAGCTTCAGCAATTTCTTTAGCTTCTTTGGCTGCCTCTAGAGCCTCTTGCAATTGATCTCCATCTGCTAACTTGGACACAAGTGATCCTATAGAAACCCCGTAGCTAGAAGAGAAATCTTGATCTAATCCCCGTCTGTCAAGGACTATTTGGGTGACCAACGTATCGATGAGTTGAAAACACTTGTTTTTCATATCATCTCCATCGCCCTCGTTCCTGACCATCAGCAAATGCTGAAGAATCGACAGCAAAAAGTCCTTGGCTTTTGCGTCCTCTACCGAATTCATTAATGCATCAAATACGTCTCTCGGATCGTTAAGATCTTGAAGCATTTGATGGTTGTAAACCTCCGAAAGTTCCAAATAATCCAGGTCACTGAGTTGATCAAATAGGTGAACATGTCGAAGTATTAGCTCGTCATTAAAGCCCACAACTTTTTTTATGATTCGATCTAAACCAGCTGCATTCATTTGGTTTCGAATATGGGTTCTCATCTCGAGATCCTCGTACCCGCTGATCAAACCATTCACCAGCATAAGGTTGGTTATCTACATGGAACAGTAAAGCCTACAAGTCAAATCTAAAGTTACAACGCTTATGATATGTTTGGTTAGAACACTTACCACATACTCGACCAGCTCGCGATCCGCACTCGCGGTTTTTTTTATTTCCTCACTAGCTCCAACCAACGAGCCTAATATACCTCTACCATCTATAGTACTTTCAAGGGATTTCATCCAGGCCTCGAACCGCAAGTGGTGGTTCCTAGCTCGCATAACCTGGTCCAGCCCTTTCAAAATATAATCGCAGCCACGGGATTCAAAGTAACATATGAATGTAAGAAATTCAGCGACCAACTTTCTTGTAGGTAGGAATGGCGAATCTAGAGAATACGTGATGTTGGTAATCACTTTGGGTTGCTCTAACGCTTCTTGTGCACCCCACTACACGGATCTGTAAGCATTTTCTACTGACTAGGAATAGGATTACATGAGTCGTAGATATTACCTTAGTATTGAGCATAGACTTGAGACATTTGATAATCTCAAATTCAACTTGAAGATCATTATCTTTTCTAATGTTTTAGGCGGTTTAACAATGGTGTTTCAGAAGAATCAAAGTATTACGAAGAGATGTGCTTTACTTGCTAGATTTTCGACCCAAAGAAATCAACGCATCCGCCAGTAACTTCAATCCGTTTAGTTCAAGGAAATGATGCACCCAACTAATTGAAATATGTCATCATGTTAGTCAATCTGAAGCAGATGCAAACCAAGAAGAGATATGTATGAGTTTGGTTCTATCACCAGTTACCTGATCGGCTGTGTTGCTAAAGAGACCCTTAATGAAACGAACAGCTTGAGAGGGATGTATCGGATTTCGGTTTGCGAGATTTTTTGAATATAATACTCCGGAGTGGAGCGATCTAATTTGCCATCATTACGGCTCCGGTTTTTAACCTTTATAATAGATACACATAATAAGAGTTAATTTTGTTGTATGCTTAATATAGTATGTATCTGTGGATACTTGCATCTTCGAATTCTCGTTGCTTTTGAGATACTATGATCATCCATTTAGTATCTGTTGGTAGCTTTCGCATGGCTTCACGTTTACTCTCTTCGAGATCCATTGAATCCTAAAATAATGAGTAAAAAATCAGTAAACCCTTTCAGCAAGTCAACAAATACAAACTTTACCATTAATCTCTCCAGGGATTCGTTCAAGTGGTCTTCATTTTTCGTTTGATCGGTACTTGAAACAGTAGATGCCATAGAATCTCTATGACCAGTGCTCGAGCCTGAAGAGGCTGTAGAAGATAGTGAGTACGTAGTAGGTGACCTTTTGAAGGTGTGTGCATTGTATTGACTTGGGAGGTGGTTCGTATTATTTGCATTTTGAGTAAAGGTACTGGCCCGAGTGGGAGAGGAGGGAGAGGTATAATAAGAGATGATATCTGAATTATCAATGGGAGAAGTAATTTCCAAGTTCGGACTATGCTTGCTCTTCTTCTTTCTAAACAAGTCCATGATAGTGGAGATTCTTTTCAATTGTGAGGAGTACTAATGCACCGGGGATAACCCTTCTTGAGAACAATACACTAGCACTACACCGGCTTATTTATGGCCCTGGTTTCTACTTCAGGTGTTGGAATAGGAAGAACAATCTACTTGTTATTCCCCAACGATTACTTGAGGTACACTTTGTTCTATTTCTACAAGAACAAAGTCAACGTCTATAGTACAAGGAAAGATACAATCAGAAATATGAGTAGTTTTTTTTGTAATAAAAGAATAGTGAATGATTAAATTGCTTTCATTTATAAAGTACTCGCATATATGCTATGGCTTCAGAACAAAGATTACTTATATGAAGAGCCTCGAAAAGGGAATTTAGCTTAATTTCGACTTGGCTCACGAAAACTTAAATTGTTGATAATTATGGAATTTGCTATATATGTGCCGACTAATAATTCATATGCCACCATACATACGATTTCGGTCGCATAGCGTTGGTTGGAGCAGCAATTTCCCGTATCCGCGATCATTTCCCCATGAAATATCAAGGATCATACTAGATTCCTATATCACACGGAAATTTCTTAGAGCATACATATATGTGTATATCTACAGACATTCAGATGTTCCGGTTGGTCTGATAATAGTGGGCTTCGACAATCAGGGGAAATCCGAAATACCGCAGTCTACGAAGTGGCTGCAGCTGTTTTCGGAAAATACGAATGGAGTCAGGTATTCAGTAAGGCATACGGAGTAAGGTATTCTGCTAGGCCGAGCATTCAGTGGTAGAAAAGGTGATGGATGTGATGGACTATCCAGTCATAGCCAATATCACAAGGCAATTCATCTCGAGCGTATTAGATGTAGATGTGACACCTACACTGATGAAGATGCAATGTATAGAATTTATATTGGCTGTACGGTAATTATCAAACAAAATTTACGCCTTCCCCATTCAAGAATAAATAAGGCATTACTCCATCAAATTCTGTGCCACCATCCTCGACACATTCATCGGCTTTGTACTCGGCAAACACAATAACACACTTGTGCGTAAAATTACTACTAAATAATTACTATGGTATTGATGAAGTAGAATAGTCGAAAATCAACGATACAACTTCCATAGTGAATCAATATATTACATTTCTTCAATGTTCTAAGTTTACATTGGTGAAATTAGTCAAGCGACGTGTTCTTGCATTCATTTCCATCATTATTGCTGTGAAGAGTCATGGGGTTGATTTTGAGTAGCTTGTTGGCTGTGCGAGGTATTGTGCTGGTGTTGAGCAGCTAATTTTTGAGCGACCAAGCGATCACGAAGTTGAAGTACATCGATGACGCGAATGACTTCGTTGAAGTTTCGTCCACAGGATGTGGGATAAGTTAGGCTCATACGAATTTTCTTTTTGGGATCAATAACAAAAATAGTCCGAAGATTGAATTGGTTGTGCGCAATATTCTCGTTGAAAGAGTTGGGATCAAGAACATCCAACATATCATACAGTATAGATATCTTCCTATCAGGATCAGCAATCTACAAAGGTTGAGTCATTAACCGCATGTTTAACAGTTGGTTGTATTTGGTGGCTTACTATCGGAAATTGAACTCTGATTTTGTGAATCTGAGCTATATCATCCAGCCAAGCGTCATGGTCTTCCAGCACGTCTGTGCTTATCCCCACGACTTTGCAGTTTCGTTTCTCGAACTCTGTGTATAAATGAGCTACCGCGGCTATCTCAGTCGTACATACGGGTGCTAAGGACGATAAATTTAAAAAAATGGTGCAGTTGTTGGTATTTCTCTAAAGAATAACTCACTAAAATCCGCCGGATGAGAAAACATAAAAGCCCAAGAGCTACCGATCCATTCATGAAAATCCAATACTCCATGAGTGGTAGAGGCAACAAAATCTACACGAGCGGTAAACGAATGAGTTAGGCCTATTTACTGATAATATTCGAAATATTATATCCTACTAGGGGCTATATCGCCGAGTTTGAGTTGTACCATACACGAACAATCCAAGAGTGAGTAAAGCAATGGAAAAAGGAAAGTATCTGGAGAGGTCAAGTTTTATGGGCTGAGATCTTGCCCTTAAAATCGATAAACAGTAGCAATGGTGGATGAAATCCCCTAATCAAAAAAATTAGAAAAGTTATAATACTTAGAGTTATCCCATAACTTTGTATATTTCAAGATTACAACAAAATACGTCCACTAATTGTGGTAGCATTAACATGTTTACTACACTCTGTGGCCTTTCATATAATCCCGTGTAAGGACTCAATTTTTCGGTAAACTAGAGTAGTTTGGACAGTTACTCACCGTCAAACCCAATGTGGGTTTGTTGGTCTATATCTGCTCCTACATCTTACGTAAATTTTACTTTAATGAACAACAACTCTGAAACACTATTTAGTATTAGGTGGAACTATTCAGATGTTCTCAGCAAAGACCAGATTAAACCAAGTGCAGTCATACTGATTTCCCAGGAACACGTTCTAAGTGGTACGAATATGATAGATTGACGTTTAATGTTCAAAAAGCCACTAAGCATATTGCAAACCTGATGGTAACACTCCTAAAACCATATGCCACCATATGGAAAATATAATTTACGAATTACGACCATGTTTGAATGAATATCTTTAATAAATTCATTTATTAACAAGTTTAGTGACAGAACTGTTATTCAATCACTGTTTAAAAAACTAATTTATAATTTATCAAGGAAACGATCAAGAGGAGGAATCTCTTCAGCAAGACCCTTTCTCTTACGGATAGCCTTGACGATTTCACCAACCTTGGAGGTACCATCAAGAGGAGATCCGTTCATCAATTGCCAGTGATCGAAGACACATTGAGGGAAGGCTTGACCACCAGTGTTGGAACGAAGATCAGCGGTGAAACCGAAGGATTCGTTAACGGGCAAGTAGGCCTTGACGTTGTAGAGAGGAGTACCAGGACGTTGTTCCTCAGAGATGACGTGACCACGACGTCTGTTCAATACACCGTAAATACCACCCATGGCAGTTTCAGGGCATTGGATTTCGACAAGGTAGACAGGCTCGAGAAGACCAGGTTCAGCAACCAAGGAAGAAGCGTAGATAACACGACGGCAAGTAGGGATAATTTGACCTCCACCACGATGGATAGCATCAGCGTGGAGAACAACATCCATGACGTTGAAACGGCAACCGCGCATCTGTTCCTCAGCGCAGACACCTTCCTTGGTGGCCCATTGGAAGGCAGCGACGCAGGAATCCTTGATTTCGTTAAGGTATTGGACACCCTTGGTGACATCAACCAAAAGATTGGGTCCGTTGGTATCGGGACCGAAGCACCAGATCTTACGGGCATCAGTAACATCCCATCCGTATTCTTCAGCGAGGACACGAGCACGGGCCTTGAAATCGTCACGAGGAGTGATCTTACCGTCATCAATATCTTGAGCAAGCTCTTCTTGGATAGGGAAGGCCTTCATGAAGATACGGTTATGCTTGTTGGGAGACTTGGAAAGAGCAACAACAGATGATTCGGCTTGAACAGTTTCCTTGTAAGGAACGACTGGGTCACCAGTTCTGATGGGAACTTGAGCGTGATCTTCTTCAAGATCCTTCAAGCAAATTTCCAAGTGAAGTTCACCAGCACCGGCAACAATGTGTTCACCAGAGTCGGAGGTGTAGCATTGGACGCAAGGATCGGACTTGGAGAGACGCTTCAAACCTTCAACAAGCTTGGGAAGATCGTTGGCGTTCTTGACCTCAACGGCGACTTGAACGACAGGGGAGACAGAGAACTTCATGACCTTAAGGTTGTGAGCGTTCTCATCAGTGGTGATGGTACCAGACTTGAGCAAGAATTGATCAACACCGACGAGACCAACGATGTTACCAGCAGGACAATCTTCAATGGGTTCAACATAACGACCCATCATAAGAATAGTACGTTGGATGTTCTTGATGAACAAATCTTCCTTCTTTCCAGGTTCGTAGTTAGGACCTTGGATACGGACCTTAAGACCGGAACGGACGGTACCGGAGAAGACACGACCGAAAGCATAGAAACGTCCCTTATCGGAGGTAGGAACCATCTTGGAGACGTACAACATAAGAGGACCCTTAGGATCACAGTTACGGATACCTTCAGCACAGTGATCATCTTGAGGACCTTCGTACAAGAATTCAGCTCTGTATCTTTGGGCAGTAACAGGGGAAGGCAAGTGGATGACAATCATCTCCAACAAAGCATCAGCAGCAGGCAAGAATTTGCGCATGACAACCTTGAGAAGGGCCTTTCCTTCCAAATCCTTTTCGTCGGACTTGAGGGGAACTTCCAACTTCTCCAACATAGTGGCAGTTTGTTCCTTCTTGAAGTTCATGATAGAATCGAAGAGCTTGAAGATAGGATCCAAGGCGAACATACAGAAAGCACGTTCGAGGGGCTTACCGTTGGCATCAACACCCTTGTTGGTCCACTTGCGGGTGGCAGGGTTGAAGTAGTTCTCACCCCAGAGCTTGGCCATCATCTTATCCTTGTCAACACCGAACTTCTTGGCATAACGGTGAGCGAATTGTCTCAAGGTGAAACCCCAACCGTGAAGACCGGAACCGAAAGCAACGGTACCGCGTTCGGGGTAGACTTGGACATCACCAAGAATGGGGTCGAAGTAGGTAGAGATGATAACGTTGACGGATTCAATGGTACGAAGGAAAGAGGTATACAAATCTTCCTTGCTCAATTGCAATTCGAGAAGAGCACGATCAACCTTGTTAATGATGATAACAGGCTTGATACGTTCAGTAAGAGCCTGACGCAAGACAGTCTCAGTTTGGACGGATACACCGGAAACGCAGTCAACGACGACTAAGGCACCATCGGTGACACGGAGGGCAGCGGTAACTTCAGAGGAGAAATCGACGTGACCGGGGGAATCGATCAAGTTAATCAAGAACTCGTTACCGTCGGTCTTTTGCTTGACATCACCAATATCTTCCTTGGGGAGCTCAAAGAACATAGAGATAGCAGTAGACTTGATGGTAATGCAACGATCTTGTTCATCCTGACGAGTATCAGTGAAACGAGTTTCACCAGCTCTGGCAGAGGAAATAATACCGGCCTTGGAAACAAGGGAATCGGTAAGGGTGGATTTTCCGTGATCGACGTGAGCAATAACGGACATGTTACGAATGTTAGTAACCTTGTCCATAAGGCCACGGATTTGGTCTATCAGAAAAAGAAAGCATCAACGATTAGTAAGCTCTTCGAAACCATACAACATGAATGTCAAATACATACCAATAGTGAAGTTAACCATTTTGACTTGCTACTACAGGAGTGTGTGAATGGGAGCGATGGAGCCAAAATGTCCAAGGAAGAGAACTCTGCGATACTACTCTTCTCTTATACTACGCGCTCGTTCAATCAAATTGCGGTATAATTTTTTTTTTCAACCAATCCCCTTGGTCTGATAAGCGATTAATAAGCGTTTTTTTATTGTCATTGGTATATGTGAAATATACTCTGGGATGATTGTGACCCTCTCCTCCAATGAATAGCCTTGCTTAATGGACACCATGTCTAAATATGCTGACCCCATCCCAATAAAAAAATCAGATATGCGGTACAGTAAGTGTGGATATTTTATGTGTGATAATTATGATGATCTACAAGGCACAACACTTCCATACAAGTGTGGTGTGAAGTAAATCCGATCAGAGCAGGTACGCTCTTTCCACGATGTGGCTTCTTAATCAATGCGTTCGTTTTGTGTATTGATAGAGTGAGCAACGCGTAAGACTCACTGATCACTGTAAATCACAAAAAACCAAAATAGTGTTGATTACGAGGAAAAATGATAAGGAGACAAAATGAAGCAGGATGGAATATTCGATGTGGCGATGGTGCGTTGTATGGAGCGATGTAGTCTAGATGGGATTCATGGGCCAGCCTCAATCAAAAATGGTGAAAAGTACTGCGATGGCCATTCCAACGTGTGCTGGGTGCTGTATGCTGGGTGCTGGGTGCTAGATGCTCCCAAACACTAATAATACGCCTGTACTACACACATCTGATCCACCCCACAACCACCCACTACACTTACTGAATCTGAACCCTCATGATGATATTGCTAGTAAACAATGAGTAAAAAATTGGTTTCCGCTCCTCTGATTGGTGGTTCATTTGAATTCTTAAAGTATTTTCGGTGAATATTAATTACTATTGATGGCTGTTAAAATTAACTTGTATTTTTATAATATTTATTATAATAGGTAGCTATACAGTAATATTCGAATGCGATCACTTGAATTATTTGTTTTTGCTGAGCTTTCGTTGTACATCCTCCAATAGAGCTCTGTTCTGCTCCAGTTCTGATTGCCATATCTTGATTTGCCCTTCGTGACGTCGCTAACAATTGCAAAGTCAATGAGTGAGTAAAGTCAACATACTCACATGCCCTTCAACCCTTACCTTAATAAGAATGTTTCGTGCTGAGAAGAGCTCCCCTCTCTTTTTATTAATGGAGGACTCGAGTTCCGATACTTTGTCGGTCAGTAATTCCTTCTGCTGTAGAAGCTCTCTATCTTGCTCTTCATTATCTGATCCACTTTCTTCATCTTCATCTTCGTCCTCATCTTCACTCTCTTCATCCTTTTCTATTTCGTCACGATCCATGTTTATATCCACTTCCTCAAGCTCTACCTCTGCGGTTTCCTCTTCTTCCAGTTCTTCTAATCCTCTATCGATTTCTGCTGCCAGATCCAAATCAGAGTCATCCTCATCATCTTGCTCTTGTGGCGCAACTTCCTCGGTTTCAGCATCGCTGCTACCGAAGTTGTCGTGACTTGTAAATGGTTCGGGCGTGCCAACTTCAGATTCATCTCCGTAGCCTCCATCATGAAGGTCGTGAACCTCTAATTGAGTGGTGATCAATGGTGTGAGCCTATATAAATCAAAAACCATAAGTATCTTACCGTACTGAACATCCTCGGCTTGAGCGTCTTCTTGTAGTAGTCGTTCAACTTCTCGTTCTACTACTTCTATAGTCTAGTAAGGTGAATGTTTTAAAGCAAGTCTATTTAAAGTCTATTCAAAGACAACTCACCCTTTTCGAAACTCTCTTTCTGAATCTTCTCCTACGACAATTTTTCAATGGCCTCGTTAACCCATCAGCCCAGACAAAATCATCTGGATTTGGGTGTCGCGTCTTTGGTTGTTCTCCCTCTTTGTGAATGCCGTCGACTACTAACATCTGCAATAAAGAAATAAGATTTTTAGTGGAGAAAATAGGGATATTGTTAAACAAATATAAACCTGGCACACATCGGCTATTTTGAACATTCTCTTATTATCTAAAGTTTTCTGAGTTTCGGTAATGGTTGGCAGATCTACAAGTTTTGTGTCAAACACAACTCCATCAAAGTGAAATGTCCCCGTTCGATTGTCTAGTTTTCAAATGAAACATAAATGTTTAGCAAAAAGGCTTGGGATTAGAAGGCCTGTATGTCATGAAAGAGATCTACGATCTGGCCTTACGAAAATTTATTGTTACCTTTGAACATGAAGCCGGTATCTTCAGGGATATCTCTATCTTGTACGTACTTTCTTAGCTTATCTGCTGCTTCTTTGTTAGTTAATCTCAGCACAAAATGCTCTTCTATGGCAGCAGCTCTTTCATCATCCTCATCTTCTTCACCCTCGGCTACACTGGTTTTTTGTGCTTCACGAAATTTAATCTTTATCTTGTCGGATCCTTTACGTCGTGTACTAGAGTCTGGGTGATGGTCATTTGTGCTTTTGTTTCGGACTTTCGTAGTTGTGGACATTCGAGTACCAAGAGACTAAGCCTAAGTTATTATCTATTCATCTATTTACAATTATGTATAAATTATCAAGTCAATGTTAATTGGTTTAACTATATTGATTCGGTCATTTGGGTATTTTACCAGAATGCTATTTTGATGCATCACCTGCTAAAAAAATTTCGACGGATTCAAGAAATGATCCCTTGGAAAAAGTTTGTTCAAAAGTTGCCCAGTGTTTCTTTGAACTCGATTTAGTTTCCCCGCACCACTGTTACTATGATTCAGTTAAAGAGCGTCATTAACGTCATTGATAACTCTGGAGCTACTTTGGTAGAATGCATTAAGGTCCTCAAAGGTGCTAAAGTTGGACATATTGGTGACGAAATTGTAGTTGCTGTCAAGAAAGCCAGACCTATTACTCAAGGCTTCCAAGGCACCAACGTTGCCGCCAAAATTAAGAAAGGTGATGTTCGTCACGCTTTAATTGTTCGTACTAAGAAAGAAACTCGTAGACCCGATGGCCGCTATATTCGTTTCGACGACAACGCCTGCATCCTTCTAAATAACAACAAACAGCCACTCGGTACTCGAGTTTTGGGACTCGTTGCTGGTGAGCTCCGTCAAAAGCAGTGGATGAAACTTATCTCTTTGGCACCCAAAGTTATCTAAACTATATTGAACTCTTGCTCTATTATCTCTGCTTTCCATGTTTCCACAATATCTCTGTAGTCACCTCTGCGAAGAGAGTAGTAACTTAGGATGCATTGTGCTCACCTCATTCTTAGAACTTTTTCAATGTTTTAAACATCAGCATATACTCTTCGTCTCATTTTCATTAAATAATAAATTTGCCATTTCATTGAGCACTGAGATAATTGAATATATCGAATACAGCTATTTGGCTGATTAGCAATAGAGTTAGTGTAGACGCATTAATGCTAAGTTTAATCAGGATATTGTACTTAGTTACATAGTATTTATGCTTTCCTATGGTTAATCTAAAAGAAAAAAAGAAAAAAATCAAAGTATTAATGTGCACTCATTAAAGAGTTACCTTCAGCTGTAGCCATTATTGCTATCTGAAATGCCACTACCTCCACGCATCATCCCCTGGACAAGCAATGACGAGTACGAACAAGTGTACGGCTGGTTATATGCTGAGGCCCCCGACCTTCATTTACGAGAACTAGGTGTTAAGAGAGTGAGTATTTCTCTGTAATATGAATTGGACAAGTTTATACACTGTTTATAGAAACACACTCATTTCATAATACTTTCACTTTTAGGTTAAAGCATGGAAAAGTCGTGGAAGAGTGCCCCAAGCTGTTGAGGCAACTGCAGGCTTTGTAGAGGTTTCCTTGAGAGATTATTTTGAGTCTGGACGAATTTCAAGCCATGAATTGAGATTAATGTACACCATGATATTTATTAGGTAACTCTTATTCTGTTAAGATAGAATAATATCTCAGAGCTAATTCGTAGCGTAGATTTGTAAATGGACTTGTAGATGCTGAACAAAACAAACAGTTTGCTCAGTCAGTGGCTGGTTTAGCAGATAGGCTAAACTTACCAGCCTGGTTTGTTGATCTAAGACATGCAGGTACCCACGAAAACCTGCCAAGCTTGCAAACGTTACGCACTGGTTGTCAACAAGTATGGTATCTCTCGAAAAACATTGAAGTTCCAATATGGTTGAGTAACGATATCTGATAGGCCTTGCAATGGTTGAATGACAATTACTGGTCTGTCAAAAAAACATATCCAGACTGTATTTCAGAGATACGCGAGCAACTTTCGACTTATAAAGACCTCGGCAAGCAATTCGCTAAGGGTACTTGACTATTGTTTTCATTCCAATTTGACTTTAGGTACCTAACCGAATGCTTTAGATCCCAAAAGAACCATGAACCCGACCGCAGAAAACTCTCCTTCACAAAAAGCTCTAAGAGAGATTGTGTCCTTGAATGATTCAGAGACGCTCAAACTCATGCTGATACCAGTTCTATTAGAGAATGGCTTTCTAGTACCAGCTGGAAAAAAGTGAGTAGGGGGAATGAAATGTGTTCAAGCTATCGTCTCTAATTTCATTTCTAGGAAACGGTCAACTCTTCCGGAACTTAATTTGTCTCAAGATTTGCTCGCATTATGGACTCCACTCTTGCAAAAATTCGACGGAGCGTGGAAGAGTTTCGGTGACGATTTAATTGCTGGCATTTTAGATCAGTTTGATTACGATGAAGGTAAGGTGTCTCTTTTCCCTAATGAATTAGCTCATTCTCTAACCTCTGATTCCTCAGCCGCATTCAACAATATCAGCGCCAGCGTGTTACTCCAAGAAGAGGTTATTCTCTATCGGAATCAACATTTCTTTCTTGTTACCCACTGACATCTTTGTATCCAGACTGTTAAACGCCCTAACAGAAGCACCAGCTATCTACTTACTTTGAGTACGTCGAGTGAACTCTCTTTATGTGTGCAGACATTTATTTAACACATCTCCCTACTTGTAGCCGCGTGGCTTAAATACTTTGTCAAAAACTACTACACGAAAGAAGATGTACTACTGACAAATATGCAAATGGATGATCTGCTCGAAGGTTGCCTAAGAAAACCAACTGTATAGTAAGTAATGTGATAGATAACAAACACCGGGAAAACTATAATTTAACGCAAAATCGTAGTACCCGTAGTGTTCTATTGACAGTCGTTGAGTACGATCCTGAGCTTGGAAAACGACTTTCACCATTCATCAAGTTCATCACAAAATCTCTCA
>JNET01031999.1:0-14109 GCA_000697455.1 Basidiobolus heterosporus B8920 | reverse complement strand
TAAGCACTTAAGCTTGTATTAGTGCCCGAAATTCCAATCGAGTTACCTTTTGGCCCCTCGTTCAGTATATATGCGCGCGAAATACTATGTATGAAAATAATAGCAAGTTAATATAGTAGTCTTCTGACTACTAACTCTCTTTTCTCGGATCATTTCTAGTGGAGTTAAAATATATCGTCGCCAACCAGCTAGTTACTATATCACATTTGGGAACACCACACACTTTTAGAGTTACTAAAGTAACCCCAGGTAAAGCAAATGATTGTGGAGTATATCGGATTACGAAGAATACGACTGTAAACATTGGTCAGGAGAGTATCAACAAAAACCAGGTACTTACCGATATTTATTTTGGTAAAGACTTATCGACTAATCACATCAAATCCACAGAGTTCGGTTCAAAAAGTTCGTTACGATTCTATCGGTGGTTTGGAACAGGAGGTCAAGATTGTTCGAGAAATGGTAGAGCTTCCTTTGCAAAACCCCGACATATATCATCGGTTTGGTATGTATCTTGCATAGTATTGTACAAACACTCCCAGCGAGGAGTATGCTGATTTTCTTCAAGGTCTCAAACCCCCTAAAGGGGTGCTTCTCTTTGGACCGCCAGGAACTGGAAAAACTTTAATTGCTCGCGCAGTTGCCTCAGAAACTCAATCATACGTCATTTGTGTTAATGGGCCCGAAATTCTAAGCAAATTCTATGGAGAAACGGAGGCTAAAGTTAGTTAAAATGCCCATATGTGTTGCAGTGAAGTTTAAAATCTCATATGAACTGGTCTTTGTAGTTGCGAGGTATATTCGAAGAGGCTGAAGAGAATTCCCCTTCAATTATCTTCATTGATGAAATTGATGCGTTATGCCCTAAACGTGATGATGTGAGTGTGTTTAAGATAGAAGTGTAATTTGAGATTTAAACTCACATTTTGTCAGGCCCCGAATGAATTAGAAAAACGTGTAGTTGCCACTCTTCTTACTTTGATGGACGGCGTTTCGACGGGGACTCGTAATAGCCGAGTGGTCATTATAGGAGCCACCAATAGACCAAATGCTCTTGATGAAGCTTTGCGTCGCCCAGGACGTTTTGACCGCGAAGTCGAAATAGGTTCATATGTTTCATTTCGATATAATTGAGCTGCATATTAATTCAATATCTTAGGAATTCCCAATGCCAATGCTAGGGCTTCAATCCTAGAAGCGTTACTTCGTCGGATACCCAACACTCTAGATAAAGAAGACGTCCAACAAATTGCATCAGTTACACATGGTTATGTTGGTGCTGATTTAGTTGCTGTTTGTCGTGAAGCTGGATTGAAAACTATTAAAAGAAGCATTAGTAACGACTCGGATTCGAACAGAGGTACGTTGATGTGCGTACTGCATCTATTTGCTTTAACCTTAACAAATGTGAATTTCAAGGTTTGCTGGTCAGCTATGATGATATGAGAAGTGCGCTCTCTGAGGTCCGACCCAGTGCAATGAGAGAGGTGAGATATGTGGCGTTTGTTAGTTTAATCAGAGTATACCTAACTATTTGCTCAGATTATGATAGAAGTACCCAAAGTCCATTGGACAGATATTGGTGGAATGGATGAAGTGAAAATGAAGTTGAAGGAATCAGTTGAATGGCCACTTCAAGTAAGCCCATTTACTTAGTTTCTTGACTGAAACACCGAGCTGACACTTCCAAAAGCATCCGGAGGCATTTGAAAGAATGGGAATACGTCCACCGAAAGGCGTTTTGCTTTATGGCCCGCCAGGGTGCAGTAAGACTTTGATGGCTAAAGCATTAGCCACTGAGGCAGGCCTGAATTTCATTGCAGTTAAAGGACCAGAGGTAGATGGGTTTAATTGAAGATCAGTACTGAGTTTGAAATTAACGATAAAAACAGCTTTTCAGCAAATGGGTTGGAGAGTCTGAAAAAGCAGTTCGAGAAGTGTTTCGAAAAGCTAGAGCATCATCTCCTTCAATTGTCTTTTTTGTAAGCGTATTCCAACGACTCTTTATACCTCAACTTCATCTTGTGTTGATTCTCTTGAACTTTGCCGTTATAGGATGAAATTGACGCGTTGACTGTCAAGCGTGGCTCTGGCCAAGATGGTACCTCCGTTGCTGATCGTGTCCTATCACAGCTATTGAATGAATTGGATGGTGTTGAGCCCCTCATCAATGTCACAGTAGTTGCAGCCACGAACCGGCCAGACATTATTGTACTAAGTTTTCCTACATACCGTTTGACACCTAAAGCTAAATTAGATTGTATTCTTAGGATAGTGCATTACTAAGACCAGGTCGTATAGATCGTATTTTATATATTAGTCCTCCGGATGTGGCCGCTCGCCACGAGATTCTTCGTATACAATTCAGCAAGATGCCATGCGCACCGGATGTGGATATAGACGAGCTTACCGCAAAGGTATGAAGTACTCGTATACTCTGATTGCTCGTAGTAGCTGCTAAAATGGCATTTTATTTCATTAGACCGAGGGTTGCTCCGGTGCAGAGGTTGTTGCTTTGTGTCAAGAAGCTGCACTCTGTGCTATGAACCAAGACCATGACGCCAAACAAGTAACAGCTTTTCTTGTATTACCAACAATCGACCATTTCTAACGCTACTTGAACTAGATTGCACATTCACACTTTATTGAGGCCCTTTCATCCATGACTCGGCGAATCACTCCAGAGATGATTAAATTCTATGATGATTTTAGAAAGCGTTCAGGACTTAAGAGCGTTTAGGATTTGGATCAATCAGCTTAGATATCAACATATATTTTGTTTGTAGAGTAGAAAAAAATTCCGATCATTATACTACACTAAGGATATATATATACTATAAACACCAAATATTTACTCTTTGTTTTCATGACCAATCAATTTTCTCAACAAGAAATCAAGAATTAGCAGTCTGAAAAACGAAAAAAAATCATTAAAAAACTATATACTACATGCGTGCTAAGGCGTGCTAATGCTTCCTTTATCCCTCCAATAATTTCTTCAAAATGGAGCACACCATCAATACAGTTGAACAAGCTTCTGCTGACGTCTCGTCAAACGCTGTGATTTCAAATGAAGCACCTTTACCTACTATGGAAACCTCACCGATCGCACCCCTCATGCCAAGTGTAGAGGAGGCGACTTCAGAACAAATCACAGAAACCATGAACATCGAAGGCCACCAAAATATTCCTAGCACAGAAGAATCTATGGACACTGAGAACAAACCGGTTGACCTTGACCAAAATAATACCAATACACATACAGTTACCGATACCTTTATTGAAGATAAAGAAATGCCCGATTCTGCTACCCAGGAGCTAGCTCCACCAGTTCCAAGCGATTACGAATCTAGTGATCTAGAGTCTTCAAGTGATAGCTCTGATAGCGATAGCAGTTCTGAAGAGGAGACTACCAAGGAGAGATCCGTGGTAGTCGAGGCTGACTCTGATGAGGAGACCGGGGTATCTGGCTCTGGTGCGGGACTTCGTACACGACATGAATTAGATCCCCCACCTGTTCCTGTCATTCAAGTCGAAATTCCAGAAGATGCACCTATTATACCACTCGGCTTGATTTCTTCTATGATCGATAATTTGGTTGTAGTTGAGACATATATCTCAGATCAGCCGCAATATCTCGATGCTGGAAGTTTGTTAGTTCTCGAAGACCGTAAGCCTCTTGGTCTAGTGTTCGAAACATTTGGGCCTGTTTCCCGCCCCTTCTATTCGGTGAGATTTAATGATGCTGCAGAGATCGACAAAGAGCGTATCATCAAAGGAAAAAGTGTGTTTAGTGTTCCCAATATGGCCCATTATGTGCTTCCTGGCTCCATCAGAGACAAGGGTTCGGATGCTAGTAATATGTATGATGAAGAAGTCGATGATAAAGAGATGGAATTTTCCGATGACGAGAAAGAGATGGAATACAAGAGAAAGCTCAAGCAAAAGTCACGCAAACCACGCCAACAAAAGAACAACCCACAAAATCTAGTAAATCCTCCGCAACCCAGCTACAGCCAAGCTCCAATGCAGATGCCTCAGCAGCCCGTTTACGGTCAACAATATCCTCATCAGGCTCAACACTATTACCAGCAAAATCCTGCTGCCTACGGTTATCAACCTATGCCATTACACCCTCAACAATCACAGTCATATCCTTACCAACAGCCACCTATGCCACATGTTCAGCCTTCATATGCCTACCAAGCTCCGCAACCCACAAATCAGCCCCCAAACCAACCCAATCCCAGCCAATCTGCCGAGCAAGCTAGAGCCAACCGGATGATGAACATGTACCAGGACATGTACTGAATACGGAACAACAGAAGACACTAAAAAGCACTAACTAGATTGAATGTAATATTATTTCTTGCCATGCTAGGAACTCATCTGATTTTCTAGTCCTTTTTGTATAGCCAACATGCAAAACAAACTCCAATGAAATTAGTCTTTTCACTCGAAATTTGATAGAAAGAGAATTCCCTAGTTCTATGAACTGGATACTTTAATTTTGATTTTCTTGGATATGTTTGGTCGAGTCGTAGAGATGGTGATGATTGACTAGCTAGTGATTTACAAAGGGCATCTAGGGCTACACTAAATATCTTCTCACTTGATCCCAAGATTTTTGTACTGCTTTTTACTTAAATTTCCTCTAAATAAAGTAGTCACGTAGTCATTCTTCTTCCAGAGTTTGTTTCGCGAACTGGGGCAACACGAATGCTGCTTCGTGGATTGCAGCATTGTAATATCTACAGAGCTTTGTTTCTTCCTCAGGGGACCAACGTCTTGTGGGTTTCTTCAAGTCTTTCCCCTCTTCTTTACAGCACAGAATGAATCCAATTTGCCCAGAGGGATAGGTGGGAATGGTGGTGTAAGCGTACTCCACAACAGGGTACAACTCTTTTGAAAACTTCAGGACATTCTGTATCAAAGGAAGGTGAAGCCATATGCATTCTCCTGATGATGTTGTTAACAAAATCCACTGATATGTTTTCATTGGCGTTGTGAAATAATTACCTTGAGTTGCGATTATACCACCAGGACGAAGTGAATTCTTCATTAGTTCATAAAATTTTGCTTGATATAAAGATTCTGCAGGACCTAGAAGGGAAGTCTTCTGTAAGATACTAAAACGTGACCAAGGGAATGTGTGTCGTAGCTAACCAACTGGATCGGACGAGTCTGTGATGATAACATCGAAAGTGTTGGTTTGGTCTTCTAAGTATGGGAAACCATCACCAATATGGACTTTAACTTTCGGGTGTTGAAAACCCACAGCCATTGCTGGAAGGTATTTTTTGGCAATTCGGATTACGGCCTTGGTTTGACATTCATAAATAAACGTTTAGTGACTAAAGTTGCTGTCAAAATGAAAATGTACCAACTTCGTCTATCTCGCATAAAACAACTTCTTCTACACACTCATGTTTCACTACTTCCCGAAGAACTCCTCCATCTCCTCCACCGATGACAAGCACCTAGACAGTAGGGAATGTTGAGGATTTAAAAACCGGAACTGAATGGCTAAAATTACCTTTTGAGGATTAGGATGGCTGTTTAGAGGAAGATGGGTGATCATCTCTTGATAACTGGTCCAATTTAAAGCCAACACATTAGCCCAGAACTAGAACATATCAGAGAAATAGGCTACTAACGCAAATTCATCCCGTTCAGTAGCCTGTATAACACCATCAAGTACCAATACGTTTCCATAAGTTGTAGACTGGAATACCAAAATATCCTGGTATTGTGATTTTTCATGGTGAAGTATCTCTGCGACTTCAAGACTCATAGCTAGTAGAAAGTCTTAGTAACATGGCCGATAAGAGCTATTGAAAGGAATTCTTTAAAAACCTTGGCCAGGCCATAAAGTGCAGTTCTCTCTAAACCATGAATCTTTAATTAGAGGATGAGTGAGTGTAGTAGTCATCGTGAAAAGTCGAGTTGAAATGTATGTAACGGTAGTAAGTAAACAGCACCAAGATATTTTAAGGGGCTTAGTAATCTTTGGAATATCCAAACTATAACATAGTTTAATTATCTTAATCACGAATGTTCTCGTAATTTACGAATCCCCATCATTTTCAGATCGATAATTTGACTACCTACTCTGATCCACGGGTCTAGCCACCAGCTACTAGTTAATTTGTTCAGCAGGACTTAGTGTCTCAAGTTGTCGACTTACGGAAGATTCGTGTGTACCTTTGCAAACTATCCAGACAAACCTTTCCTTCCTATCCTTGATATACATTACCAACACAAGAGTTGGACTAGAATTAGATGTGCTTTATTTCAACTAACTTCTAGTGGTATTATTTCATCGGTACGTACTGATCGATTTGTATTTGTTCTTGAATGCTTGATTAAGTTTTCTTTTGTAACGTTGTTTTTAGTATTCCCCCAAACAATCTCTTATACGTCACTATTTCTGTTTAACATATATATATACTTCCATGTCTCTCATTGCCGACGATGAGTATATCATACATCAGCTACGCATTAGCTTTCTACGACTACACGATCGAACTGCTGAACGAATCATCACTTTCGATGCGGAAACAGTGTACAATAATGCCTACATCAAAACTGCTGGCCCTACCTATCCCGAAATGGATTACTGCTACTCACCAGACCTTCCTTATCAAAGAGATCGCATTGCTTTTAACAAACCCTCTAACTCCACTTTGCTACCATTAACCTCCCAACGAATTAAACCGCTGAATCGCCAGCGTTGGGCTCAGCAAACTACTGCTATTTCTGCTCAAGATATATCTAATGAAAATAACGTTAATGATAGTGAGGATGATTTTGACATTGAAGACGAGGATGAAGTTCCTGCTCTGTATGAATTTGGCTTTTACAAAACTTGTTATCGTAAAGTCTATTTTAACCTGAGGTATTTTGATGTTGAACAATTTAGAAGTGAACCTATCTTATTTGAAAAATCTAAACCCAACCCTCCGGTAGTAGAAACAAACACAGCGATAAAAGGTACGGTTTCTTGGACTAAACCCGGTAGCCACAACTGACGGTTTTCTTTTCTGTTAGAGCAAGACAATCTTCAGATCCCAGTACTGGATTTTGCTGGGAAAACGCATAGTTTCGATAACACTTTGAGTACCAATTCCAATGGTGGGGATGGACTAGTACCTCCAAGCGCGTATGTTCCAGTAGCCGGTGGGTCGCCACCTCCAAAAACAACTCTTACTACCGATCACAAACACGAATTCCCAAATCCATTTGGATCAAGAAAGAATATTTCAGCTTTATCTTCTCTAATACAAGGCAAAAGTGAAAATACTGTGGAAAATCCCTTCTCAGCTGAATTTGGCTCAGTTGTAAGGTTTTTACTGTTGACAATCAAAAATATTCGCTTTCTAACCTCTTCATTTTTCAGTCTGGTATCGGAGAACCAAATGTTATGACTATCAAGATATTCTTGCCTCATTCTGAGGAACCAATGCGACCCCTCGAAATTGTGGTCAAGAGAGATGCCACGGTTGAACAAGTGATTGGCTATACGTTATATCGCTTCTGTGAAGAAGGGCGTAAGCCTTTACTGGACGAAAGGCTTTCTGATGTTGTTCAATGGAGTATGCGTATCGTGGAAGACGATGGTACTATCGATGAAGATTTCCCAGGTTTGTTTCGTTTATTTAGCATTACTTCGTTAGTACCTAATTGTGATCATGGGAACTCTACTAACTGATGTTCTTTTGCTAGCTTTGGATCGAACAAGACAGATTTCGAAATTTTTCTTCGATCAGTTTGCTATATGCGAGGCAACTCCTGCACAGGGTAAGAATTACTGCATATTGCTTCACAGTTATTTAACATATGAGCTTATATTCCTTGACGTTTTAGTCAAAGTCAACGAAAGACTACGTCTTAAAAAACCTAGCCGAGAGATGCTTCGCAAGGTACCATCGGCTCAAAACCTCCGGCGTCCTTCCGCCACACCCGCCCCGGTGTCAACTTCTTCGCAAGGTTATGCCAATGTTGCTGAGCAGAGTGGATCCAAGCTCGATTCCCCACAAATTCCCGTTGCACCGCCACCACCCTCTTTCCATCGCTTAAAAGTTTACTTCTTTTCACCAACAAGTACCACCTTAAGCACCACCATTATTACACCAGTACGGACCACATTCATGGATATCCGTTCTCAAGTTTGTCGCAAATGGAGATTAGAAAAGGAGGATTTCATTCTTATCATCGCCGACACTACTACTGAGCTCCCTCTGGATAAAACTGTAAATGATTATCAAAAAGTCACCGAGTTGGTTTTACTTAACAAGGGCTCTGCGTTGGGTGGTAAGTCATGTCAACTATCTGCTCTATTCCGAATGATTTGATGTAACATGATGTTGTAATTTCCCAGTTAGCGCCATGTCGCTTAAACCTAGTGGTGACATTCATCGCAGAGGAGACAAACCTTACTCACTATCTAGGTCCATCATTCCAGAGAGCATGGATAGCTCACGATTTTACAAAGTAGACCTAATTATCACATTATTAGACATCCTACATTCAACCTAACCTATTACATTCAAACTATCAGAGCTTCAAAGTCAACCGAAAGACGCGTCTTCTGGGACTTCACGAACGAATTTTGGATATCATTGGAGACTATATTCATATTCTTCCATCAGAGAATCGCGGACGTTTCGATTCGGTTAAAACGGTCAGTCCCGGTAAAACCAAGGATCATGTCACTGTTCGCGTACTTATGTAGCATTCCTCAATCCAGGCCAACTACAAAATCCGGGATATTCTCATCTGTAAGCAAAGCAGCAAGAATCGACGTAAATTCAAGCTGGTGATTGATCGTGGTCTTAGTGACTCTAAAACGTACATATTCATTGGGGCGACGGTGGAGGAAACAAGTAAACCGAATCGACATGATGGTTCACATAGAAAGATATCACTAACCTTTACGGTTATTTAGCTGAGATTTGCAATATCATCAAACATTTCATGCAAACGGCAAGTCGCGATGATCGGTTCAGAAACTTTCTGACCACTACCGCCGTTAGTCCTAGTAATAGCTTTGTATAGTAACCGTCTGGTTAGCTCAAATGTGACAATAACTGGATTTTCTTTAGGATCGTTTGGAGATTCATTCCGAAGCCTGGATTTAAGTGGTGCTGGTACACCTATGCATCCTAGCAGTAAATAATTCTTTTACGTTCATTTTGCGAGAATATCTCTTATAGATCTGGGCGATATTGATCAATAAACATTCCATATTGGCCCTAACTCCTAACTAGGCCTCCTCGCATGCTCATTCACTATCAATACCTACAAGTGGATGACTGGGGCATCAGATTGTGTCCAATCTGGCTTATCTTGCAAGGCGGTAAATGAACATTGGTTGATCTGGTATGGTTTTGAATTGGGAGGAAGAACAGAGTTATCACCCACCTAGCCCTAACCCACCGTGGGACCATATGGGTATCGTTAGGTATCGAGAGGTATCGAGGGCATTGTTGAGTGGTTGGGGCTATCATTCTCTAGTATCATTCTCTTTATTTAAGTGTCAATGGAAAAGATTTTAAATACAATCTGGGAACACCCAATTATTTCCATTTGTGGGAAATGTGGATATCATGGATAACAATATATAACAATATATATGGTAAGCATGTTCTAAGGAAGCCGTAATCGCTATGTACAAGATAGTTTAGCGGCTCAGGTCGGGCCTGCCGAGTTCTACGATAGGTTTCATTCAAAACGGGAAATTTAGAAATCAGATGCCATTAAGCGGAGCTGCTTCCCGAAGTTGACTGATTCCGATCTACTACAATTCTTGGGAACGGCAACAAGGTTCATATAGGGATCGGTCGATCGTGTTTGGGGGATCTCTTGCTGAATGTTGAATCTGAATGATTCTTCACTGTCTGAGATGGCTGGGAGCGGTGGGAGTAATGGCTTGGTGTACTTGTGCTTGTGAGTAGGGGAACTCTTAGGCATTGAGATGTTGAGGTGATCAACCTTGGCCTGTGGCTGAGGGGAAGGGATGGATTTGAGGGCTAATACGAAATGCTTGAGTGACTCAAGATCTCCATGTTTGAATGTGGCCTTGGAGTCCTTGGAGGCAATGGCTTGCTTCTCTCCGTCTAGTAGTAACAATCTCATGCTCTCCTCAATGATATGCGCCTTTTGCAATGTTTCGTACTCATCTTCGACGATTGACTGGATTTGGCTGTCCTTCATTTTGATGATCTCTTTGAGGGCATCGTTAGTGCAGCGGGCATTCTTGAGCTCTCTATTCAGCTTACGATTCTGCTCATACAGATACTGGTTCTCGGTCTCAAGTACATGCATGCGATATGAGGTGATGTTTAGTTGAGTGCTGGAAGATTCACTAGATGTGGTTGTCTGAGCAGGCTCGTCAGGTTTCTCAGAAACGGAAGGCATAGACCTGGTATTCTGCGTGTTACTCTCAGTGGTACTAGACCCCTTTTTAAAAAAGGACATAAGTTTGGAAAATTTCATGCTAAATGGGAAGGCGAGATTGAGGTCGGTGAGAGAAAGAGTCCTAATGTGAGGAAATAACAAAGGGGCTCATTAAGAGACTTAAAGGAGCGCCCTCATCCCATTTATTTCATTCATTCATGGGTTCCCGAGTATAGGCAAGGTTTTAGAAAGGATGTCAATCTTTAATAGAATGCTCGGGATCCATATCAATATCCCGTTTGGTTCGTTTTTTGTCAGGAAAAGATGAGAATTGGTAAAAATTGGTAGGTCGGGCTTGGCTTGGCCTAAATGAGATCACTCAAAATTAGATTTCCCTACACAAACAGGGTTAGGAATGAAAGATATCCCGAATATAGTGGTGCTCTATTAGAGTTGAGATAAGTGGCTTGTATGGACAATGGATCGCACGATTGGAAGCCCCACCACTAATAGGGAATGGTATCAGTGAAGGTCAGTGAGGCACTTTGCTCATAGGCTCGAAGCTCCTTCCATCAAAGGCAAGTTGCTATCCTTTCTTGACATGTAACCATTCAAGAAATCCATTATGTTTAGACTGAAGCTTCTTGACCAACAAGCTTGCATTTAGGAAAGAGTGGAAGATTCTAGAGGGATAAACGCTGATTTTCGGTGATGGCAAAACAAATAGGCAGGAAATGCGTTAGGCAAGGTAATCCATGCGATCTTTGTAAGATATGTGGAAGGTGCGGGCTTAGGGTTTCAAATAATCGGAACGCATGATACGAACCAGGAAACGTTTCATCATGAGATCGACCGTATGCTTAGAGGGTTTGTATCAGATCAGCTATTGTGGAACAGGGCATGAGTAAGAGTGCTTCAGAAAAGGCGTATATATATATGTTGTGATGCCTCCATTGTAACTCGCGCCGCACTCGCCTATTCTCTCACTTCGCTACTCCGTTGTTCTTCACGATGAAATTCCTCAACGTATCATTGATTACTCTCGGTCTAGCAGGAGCCATACTCGCGAACCCCACTCCCGAGAAAGTGATGACTGGCCTAAAGGGTTATGGAGGAGGTGAAAGCGATGGCGGTAACTACGGGAAATCTGACGAATATGATCGTGGGTACCGTGAAGGGTCTAAGGAAGGCTATTCTGAAGGCTTAGAGAGCGGAGTGGATGAGGGATATTGGAATGGTCACGAAAAGGGCCTAGAACAAGGATTACAGGAAGGCCAGAAATGGGGATATGAAGAAGGTTACGATTCTGGGAAGGACGCTGGTTACAAGAAAGGATACCAAAAGGGCACTCAAGTAGGCTTCAAAGAAGGCGAGGGCTCTGGTTGGAAAGATGGCCATGACACTGGCATGGATCGGGGATATTGGCATGGTTACAAAGATGGACAGTCCAAGGTTCAAAAGAAAAAGAGTGGTTTCATTGAGAAGGGATTCAAAGCCTATTAGAAAACGAGTTTGCATCCGTTGTCAATTTTGTTTTCAAATCTTGCTTCCTATATCTTCATTTTCCAATAAATCCAAATTTGTTTTAGAAGCTGCCTTCACATATTTCACTTTCTTTTTCGACCAAGAGACCCCGATGGTGTAATGCTTTATTCTTGGTTGTTCATTCATCCACAATATACATGAACAGTGATACTTGTGGCTGCTGATTTCTATTACTAGTTGAGGACAAAGTTGTACTGAGTCTCGGATTCGGTGTTCTGCGAAACCCAAAGAACTGCACAACTAAAGACGACTTAGTATGGGGACTTGAGTAAAGAATGGATTGTTATGTACAATACCTGATCAGAATTGTGATGTTTTGGACGATCGGTGCAATACCAAAATAGATGTAAGATCCTGACACTCCGGGAACGAGGTATTTAATACACAAAATGGCCTGCATGTTTGATTGTGATTAAAGCAGTCAAACCAAGCTCAATAATAGCATTCAACGCTCAATACTTGAAATACCCCTTACCACTGAACCAAGATGTGTATAAGAGACAGGTACAATACCTGATCAGAATTGTGATGTTTTGGACGATCGGTGCAATACCAAAATAGATGTAAGATCCTGACACTCCGGGAACGAGGTATTTAATACACAAAATGGCCTGCATGTTTGATTGTGATTAAAGCAGTCAAACCAAGCTCAATAATAGCATTCAACGCTCAATACTTGAAATACCCCTTACCACTGAACCAAGATGTGTATAAGAGACAGGTACAATACCTGATCAGAATTGTGATGTTTTGGACGATCGGTGCAATACCAAAATAGATGTAAGATCCTGACACTCCGGGAACGAGGTATTTAATACACAAAATGGCCTGCATGTTTGATTGTGATTAAAGCAGTCAAACCAAGCTCAATAATAGCATTCAACGCTCAATACTTGAAATACCCCTTACCACTGAACCAAGATGTGTATAAGAGACAGGTACAATACCTGATCAGAATTGTGATGTTTTGGACGATCGGTGCAATACCAAAATAGATGTAAGATCCTGACACTCCGGGAACGAGGTATTTAATACACAAAATGGCCTGCATGTTTGATTGTGATTAAAGCAGTCAAACCAAGCTCAATAATAGCATTCAACGCTCAATACTTGAAATACCCCTTACCACTGAACCAAGATGTGTATAAGAGACAGGTACAATACCTGATCAGAATTGTGATGTTTTGGACGATCGGTGCAATACCAAAATAGATGTAAGATCCTGACACTCCGGGAACGAGGTATTTAATACACAAAATGGCCTGCATGTTTGATTGTGATTAAAGCAGTCAAACCAAGCTCAATAATAGCATTCAACGCTCAATACTTGAAATACCCCTTACCACTGAACCAAGATGTGTATAAGAGACAGGTACAATACCTGATCAGAATTGTGATGTTTTGGACGATCGGTGCAATACCAAAATAGATGTAAGATCCTGACACTCCGGGAACGAGGTATTTAATACACAAAATGGCCTGCATGTTTGATTGTGATTAAAGCAGTCAAACCAAGCTCAATAATAGCATTCAACGCTCAATACTTGAAATACCCCTTACCACTGAACCAAGATGTGTATAAGAGACAGGTACAATACCTGATCAGAATTGTGATGTTTTGGACGATCGGTGCAATACCAAAATAGATGTAAGATCCTGACACTCCGGGAACGAGGTATTTAATACACAAAATGGCCTGCATGTTTGATTGTGATTAAAGCAGTCAAACCAAGCTCAATAATAGCATTCAACGCTCAATACTTGAAATACCCCTTACCACTGAACCAAGATGTGTATAAGAGACAGCGGTAGATGGGGAAGCGAGCAGAGAAAAGGGCTCCTCGAATCAGACCAATCTTCCATGGTAGTTATATTATGTGAGGTAGAAAAGGGAAAAGCTTAAACAGGTGATGGCTTTAGGTGCGTATCTTGCGAGAAGTTTATACTAATTAGTAAAATATACCCTTAAAATGGAGTTGATGATCAGATCGTTCATTTAGTATCAAGTTTAAATCCCTTATTTAAAATCCCGAGTTTAATTCACAGTCTCCTATTGTTCCTCATCAGTAAATCGTAGATCGGAATATGTACCGTGTATGATGCACCGTGTATCATGTTTTATCACATTATGCACAGGGATTCAATTGGAGTTTTACTGATTTTGCT
>JNET01031997.1:0-19121 GCA_000697455.1 Basidiobolus heterosporus B8920 | reverse complement strand
TAAACGATGACGTATTACATATTATATTATTACACCCATCTTAATTCCGAAGAGCTTGGCTTCAGACAAGAAAGTGAGGTAGAACCAAACGAAACAGGCCGCAGCTAATTTGAACACTGCCCAACATTGCCCCTTCAACCCTTCCTCCGCCAGTTCACTATTTCCCATGGCTGGATCTGTCTACCACCTCCATCACAATTGGCCTTCAGCTTAGTTTATAACCAGTTGACCATTTATGGCAAGAAAAAAAAGTAGCCAGATATCAAGATCAAGGAATCTATGCAATTTTCAAGGCGATTTTCAAGGCAATTTTCATGGCAATTCATTACCATTGAGTGGGGATATATGGAAAGCTGGACCAGAAAAAAAAAGGTCATTAAGTAGTGGAAAATTTCTTACAATATGAAAATAAAAAAAAACGAAAGCGATCACTCCGAGAAGTGCCCTCAGTCTAGGTGATCTACTGCCCCCTTAAGAGCATCACTACGTGTTGTCACTCTTTTAGTTTTCCATCTCTAAAGAAAACTATTGGCATTCGCAAGGATCATTTATCCAGTTATCTGCGAAGCCATCCATCTATAAAACTTCGATTGTTAAGTAACTGTCGACTTTCTTACTTCGTTTGGTTTCTATCCTTACGATATTTCCTCTAACGGTTTTTTGATATACCGTTTAGTTCTAAATTCCCTTTTCTTTTTTCTTTTTCTTTTTTTGTAATTTACTTCACACGTTCAAGTTATGAATCCCAAACCTAGTTCCAACAAACCCACACCACAGTTTACTTACGCTCAATTAGCACAAAAAGCTAAGAACCCTGTTTCTACTGCATCATCTCAACCACAATCTGCTAAATCCCCCCAGATCAAATCTGAAAAACCTCCTTCCCAACCCAAACAGCAGCAACCAGTTCAATCTAATGGCAGCGGTTCTCAATCTGCACCTGTTCCTAATGCTTGGGTAAAGAAGCCAGTCATCTCTGCTTCTAAAGGTTCTGCAGTTCAATTCCCTGCTCGTCAGCCATCTACTGGAAGTGCTCCTGCAATTCAGTTTGGATCTATCAATCAAGCTGCATCTGATAACGGCTCAACAGAATCAGTCAAGGAAGCGACTGATTCAGCCAAGATGCCAGAAAAGGAGAGTGTACCACAACAGCAGGAGCAACCTGCTGTGGGAAATAAGCCCACTAAGCCTGTTTTTGGTTCATCTAACTCCAAAAACTCTGGAAGTGCTCCAGTACGTAAGCCCCACACTGAGCCAGTCTCTCAAAATAAGCCTGCTCCTGTAGCCACTGTTGAGGCACCAAAATTGACACAGCCCTCTCCCCGCCCTCGTCCAGCACAATCTCCCAGCGCTCTTCATGCGCCTCATCCCATGCAACCACATCAATATTCTCCCCGTCAAGGTCACCAACCTCATCCCTCTAGTCAGCCTCATATTCGTCCTCATCACTATCCCAAATCCCCTATGCCAGTAAATGCGGTCCCTGGTTCTCCTGCTATGGCCACCAGCCCAGTTATTCCAGCTGCTTTTTCTCCTCAACAGAGACCCAGAGATAAGCCTATGCATAGTCCAATCCAACCTCCTATGTCTCCTTCCATGGCTCAGGTAATTTATTTACTGCATAATATAATTGAACAAGTTTAATATGCTAACTAATCTTGTTGTAGTACCCATATCAATATCCAGGATATCAACCTCCATTTGATCCAAGTGGTCAACAAGGATTCTATCGTCCTGTGTACTCTGTTCCATACCCTGTTCCCGTTATGCCACCTGGTGTCCAACCTCGCATGAACACTGGTGCCCCCACTTTCGTTCCTCCCCAATCCAACAGGGCGATCAGAATTGTCAACCCCAAGACTGGCGGTGTTGTTGATCTTAAGAGTTCACCTACTATTAGTAACAAGGAATCCCCAGTTTCTTCTCCATCTACTCCAAAGGCTACCAAACCTGAAGAGAAGAGCGAGAAGGTGGAGGAGACTGTTCAAGAGCAAAAGGAAACCTTTACCGTTCCCAAAGCCAGCGAATCAAAGGCAATTCCTATTGTTAACCCCGCTAACAAGAACCAAGCGGAAGTGGTCAAAACACCTGAGCCTGAAGTTAAACCTGAGGTTGAGGCACCGAAGGAGGTTGTTGAGGCTGCACCCGAGCCTAAGGCCGAGGAAACTGCTGAAGTAACCGACAAGGTTGAAGCTACCGAGAGTGCCGTCGAACAAGAAACTGTTGCTGCTGTTGTTGAGGAGAAGGAAGAAAAACCTATCGTTGCTGAACAAGAAAGCGAGAAAAAGGAGGAGTCCGAGGTTCCTACTACCGAATCCTCTCAGGATAAGGAAGAACCTACTCCGGAAGTTCCTGAAGTCAAGCAAACTGTAAGTGACAAGATCCCTCAAGTCGAGGAGGAAAGCGCCCCCGAGACGCCTAAGGAAGACAAGGCCCAAGTACCTGATGTCACCAAGGAAACTACTGAAGAGCCCAAACCCGAAGGGTCTAAGGATGAAGCCGTAGTCCCTGAAGTTGAAGCTGCAGTTCCTGAGGCTGAGGTAAAGGAAGAGCCCAAGCCTGAAGTACAATCCGATAATCAGGCAGAAACTCCTAAGGAGGCCACTCCAGATGTCCCTGCTCAAACTGATGACAAACCTCAGCCTGCTGAGAAGGAGGAAGATAAGCCTAATGACTCCAATAGTTCCATTTACGCTAGTACTCTCAACCCAGAGCAACTCAATCAAGTTACTTATCCACCAAACATCACTGCCCCTAAGAGCTTAGCTGATTCTGGTACCCTTAAGTACGATGCATCCTTCTTGCTTCAATTCAAGGATGTCTGCAAAGATAGACCCAACAACATGCCTACTCTCGAGTCCCTCGGTATTGAAGAAAATGCCCGTGACGATAAGCGTTCAGCCAGCAGTGGTGGTAGACGCGGAGGACGTGGAGGAGGAGGTCCAAAGGGTTCCAACCCCTTCCCAGGAGACATGGGATCCTTCAAGCATACTCCTAAGACTAGTGAAGAGAGATTTGCTGCTTCTCAAGGTGCTGGAGGTCGTGGTGGTTTCAATCGTGGATCTATGGGTGGCAGATCTGCTAGTGGTAGCAACAATATGCCAGGTATGGGTAGTCGCGAAGGTCGCGGTTCTCGTTCTGGACGCCACAAGGGCAAGGGTGAGCGTCAACAACAAGGAGGTCCTACCATTCCTCTTGATGAAGTTGTTCCTCTTGCATTCTCCAAGGAGCGTTGGATGCCTAAGCCTGCCAAATCAGGCGAAGAAGAGAAAAATGATAAGGAAATCCTTTGCCGTAAGGTTAATGGTCTCTTGAATAAGTTAACTCTTGAGAAGTTCGAGTCTATTTCCGATAAGATCCTTGAATTCAGTAATAATGCTACTGAAGAAAAGAACGGCGCTACCCTTCAAACCATTATTCAGTTAATCTTTGAAAAAGCCACTGATGAACCTAACTTCATTATGGTTTATGCCTCTCTTTGCAGAAAGATGATGGACAAGATTAGTCCTGAGGTTATGGATGAAGGTATCAGAGGCAAGGACAACAAGCCTGTTGCTGGTGGTGCTCTGTTCCGTAAATATCTTCTTAGCAGATGCCAAGAAGAGTTTGAAAAGGGTTGGAAGGTCAACTTGCCTGACGGCTCTTCTCTAGACAATCCCAACGCCCTTTTGACTGATGAATATTATATCGCAGCCAAGGCTAAGCGTAGAGGTCTCGGTTTGATGGCATTCATCGGTGAGCTCTTCAAATTACAAATGTTGACCGAACGTATCATGCACGAGTGCATCAAGCGTTTATTGAGTAACGTCCAAACTCCCGAGGAAGAGGAGACTGAGAGTTTGTGTAAATTGATGACTACTGTTGGTAAACAACTCGACCGCAAGGAAGCCAAGAATTACATGGACGCTTATTTCCAACGTATGAAGGAGATGTCAGTCAACAAGAAGTTGAACAGCAGAATTCGTTTCATGTTGTTAGATGTTATTGACTTGCGTTCCAACAAATGGATTCCTCGTCGTGAGGTTGCTGGTCCTAAGACCATCTCACAGATTCATCAGGATGCCCAAAAGCAGAAAGAAGAAAATGCTGAGATGCTCAAGAAAACTGCCAGCTCTGGTGGAAGATTACCTCCAATTAATCAACAGCTTTCTCGCACCAATTCCGAACGTCGTGATAGACGTGGTCCTCCTGGTCAAGGCCCAGATGGCTGGAACACTGTCGGAAATGCCCCATCCTCGCGTAAGACCGGGGACCTGGCTGCTTTCGGAAACTTGACTCGTAGCAAGAGTGGTGCCAACGTCAGTCTTGGTCCTGGTGGAGGTGTTTTCGGTGCTCTGGGTGGTGGTAGCAAGGGTTGGAAGTCATCTGAAGCCAAGGGTAAGGATGAGCCCAAGCCCAAGCCACCCTCTGGCAACATGTTCAGTGCTCTCATGTCCTCGGATAGCCCCAAGAAGGATGATAAGCCATTTGAACGTAAGCCATTGAACCTTCGCCCCAGAAGCATTCCTGTTCCTGAAGAAACCAAGACCGAGGAGGTCAAACTTACCAAAGACGAAGCTGAATCCAAGGTCAAGGCCATGGTTGAGGAGTATCTATCTGTTCAAGATGTTCCTGAAGTCATTACTTGTATCAAGGAGCTTGGTTCTTCAGAGTTCCACTCTTTGGTTGTTTCTGAATTCATCAACGAAGCTATTGACAAGAAGAAGAAGGAAATCGATGCCGTTGTCAAGCTATTTAAGAAGCTCTCCGCAGATGAAGTGATTAGCAGAGACTCGTTCGTTGCTGGTATTCTCGAAGTGATGGAGTATTTGGAGGACATTGCCATTGATGTTCCCCAAGCATACAGCCATATGGCCATCATGATGGCAGGAACCCCCATCGAGCTTGAGGATCTTCCCAAGACACTTGAGATTCTTTTATCTTCCCCTGGGGCTAACCCACCCTCAAACAAGGTCCTTGGAGAATACCTCAAGTCCCTTTCTTCCGACATCGGTGCTGAGGCATTGAACGAGAAATTCCAAAAGTCTGGTTTGGAATGGAGTAAAGTGTTACCAAAGGAGCATCAATCTGAAGAGAAAATAGAGGAGTTCTTGAAGAAATATGAGTTGGAGTTTTTACAGAAGACCAATTAAATTCCCCGTACAAAATAATACACAAACGCAGAAAATGTCCAAATTCCCCGTGAAATCTAACAATACGCCATATCTCGACATCTTCCTACTTATCGAATATCGATTGCTAATAAATCCTGATGACTCGTTTCTTTCTCACGATACTCCCTCGCTTTCCTCATCCACTTTTCACCAGATGTTGTTATTTTGTTTATTATATTTCCTTTTTCCTATATACATTTCCTCCCATCCCTCTCTCATTCCTTCTCATCCCATCCCTTGCCTTCTCCCTCTCATTATATTTCTTTTCTTCCATAGCCTTCCAAAATATCTACCACTATCTTCGTAATTTCCATATAAATATGAAAATCAAAAATCCTGTTCTTCGTATGTTTGATAATGAAGTAGCTGAGTGTTTAGTGAATAGACGGAGTGTTGTGGTGGGTGAATAGTTAGAGATAGCCATTGACGTAGCAATGAAACAACGGAAAAGTGGTCGATTACAGGATAAGTGAGAAGCAAAACCGATTTCAAAATTCTTAGGAACTAATGAGTTAGTGTTCGACTAATTCCAATATATCTTTCACATATTTTGTAGTCGTTCTAGGGGTCAACTTTCGGGTTAGACGTGCAGGCCTTGGTGGCAGGGATGGGCTTTGAAGGGTTGAGCTAGTGAGGGTTTCATTCACATTAGGTATATTAGAATTCACTACGGGTGAGTGAGTATTTGGTAGGTTCCCACCGCGAGCAGCAGGAGATCGCCTAATATTCAGATTCAGCACGCCCATATGTAATCCATTACCGTCAATGTCGATACCTATCAACCCAGAGTCCCCTTTCCCGCTGGAGCCTGACGTGGAGGTTCGACTTACAGTTGTTGTATTCTCTTCTGTAGATACGCCACCAGCACCTTTCCCATTATCCAATGAATCTCTTGGTTGATCTTTTGTACGAGATTCAGTAGAGTTGAGGCCGACGAGACTTTCCGTAGGCATTAAGTCATTTCTGACGGCTGTTGATGAGTTGGAGTCAACTTGTGGCGCTTGTGATCTTTTTGAAGAGTTGGGGCTTGCTCCACTTTGAAAAAACGCCGTTCTATTTGGGGATGCTTGTTGATGATAGAACACTAAGTTAAAGACCTGAACAAGGCAGTTTATTCCATTTAACTTACTTTGGGTGGATCTGTTGAGGGCGAACCGTCCCGAATTCCGTTTAGAATTTCTTGACACAGATGCTGAACTACTAGGAGCATCGTAGGCAGTCGATGGGGGAGGTTTACGAGGAAGAGGAAAGACTACTCCGACATGATTCACAAACGCGGTAAATAACACGGAACTGATCAATAACGTAGGGCAGAAGATTAACCCCAAATTGGAGACCGTCATCTTATTCTCTGTACTATAAAAATCCAGACGAGCTAAATGTGACATCAGCCAATGAAGTAAATAATAGTTGGGCTCAGGTAAACGCTCCGCGACCATAGCCAACTTCTCTGGTACATTTTCCATCTGCTTCAGTCGTTGTTCTGGAGAAAGTCCAGCATTTCTGGGTAAACATGCATTAAATTCTGGTAGTAATTCTTTGGGGATGATAGGATCTGGGACTAATGAACAAAGTTATTTTCATTGTATTTATGGGAAGTCATACAACGGGGATTTACTTACGCTCGCGAAGGTACATTTTCAACAAAGTAGCAGCAGCATTGGGATCTTCATTGCTGTCTAGCAAGTCCATATCATTGCCTAAGTGTGGCCATTATGAATGTCATATTAGTCTTGTGATTCTAACTTGCGCAAAGGTATAGGAAATACCTTCATCAAAGATGGCCTTGAGTCGTGTGACCGCGCTCGTGCTCCCTGGAACTCTATACAGGCCAACCTCATTCAAACCTACAGCAATAATGACAAAATCAGAGCACTTCCCATATTTGGCCTTATCAGACACCTACCATTACAGTCCAAGTACTCAATACACCTTATAACGACTGCTGGCACTGGGCAATCTTCGTCTATCTCTGAGCGTTGAACTGCGATTTCCAGAGGCTGCCCAAATATTGGCCCTTCACTTAGACGTCTTCCGGCGATCCCACTACGAAGATCCTCTAAAAAGGTAACTGTAAATGCACCATTATTTTTGGAATACAAACCAGATAGGCGATTTCTTTGACTCTCAAGGAAGTAAAGAGACTCGAAATCGATACACCTCGAGCCATCCAAGATGTAGAGTTTATATATACCTTGAGAGTTCCGAGTTTTCCATTTTTCAAACGCTTCTCTACCGAACTTTGTCCATTCCGTACCTTTTTCGTATGCTCTATCTTTAAACTCGAAACCTTTGGATCTGGCTACATTGGCCATAGCGGAGGTTTTCTGTGCTAAATTAATTTCCACCAATTTGGAGCGGTGTTCTCGTGCGATGGTTTGAATTTTACCAAATGCCGTAGAGCCAGTTTCATCTAGATTCTGTTCAGAACTAGCTATTGTACGTGAGGGCAAGGGTGGTGGTGAAGAGTGTATGGAGCTCAAATCAGAAGAAGTGGTAAGAGTGGTTTGTGAGTGCATCTTGATCGTTTCGGCGGAGGCTATGATGGGACTAATACTAACAATTGGAGCGCAACGGCTACTACTAGAAGAACTTGGGCGGGGTGGTAAATCAAATGGTAGTTGAGGAGATGGTTTCGACATGTATTCACTTTTCGAGGAAGAATTGGCTCCGAACTACAGTAAGGTGAGTAAATTATGGCACCCTTCTCTTTTCTTTGAGGAAAAGGAAAAGAAAAGTGTCTATTGAACTGGTTAAAAAGAAGACAAACGTTTAAAGAATAATGGATTACTCAAGGGTTGGGAGAAGGATAAAAGCTGAGTTCAGGATGGAAGACTGCTAAATTCAAGGTATATCATCTACGAATAAGAATGAATGATAATCATCATGTTATATGAAATATTTTACAATCAATGAAATGTATATGGACTCAACAATCTTCCATAAGCATTGGAATTAAGGATCAAAGCTGTGAGGTGTGAGATGTGAGGTGTGATGTGTAAAGTGTGAGGTTACATCCCTACTTTAATGTGCCTTACAGTTATGCTTATCAATACTTGATACTTCAGCTTGAATTTGATTCACACTACTCTCCTTCCGAGAGACACAATGATTTCTGGTAACTCACGCTTTTCTCCCCGTAGAAAATAGCTGAAGGTGATCCTGTAATTTTGATCAGCACCAAATCAATATTTGTGCGGCTATTTACCACACCTACTGCTATTTACGGCTATTGACGGGTATTAACTACTATTTATGGCTATTTACGGCCACTGAATGATTGCATCTTTTCCACATATTTTATTATTGATGGAGGTCTCAACAATGCTGTTATATACTAGAATATACAAAGAGCTTATATATGAAAGAAATCAGGTAACTCCATCGGAACATATCTACTGCAGGCCCATAACTGATGACCTTTAGAACACAATTACAGTCGCTATATGATTGTTTTTCATCACCTAAGTAGCAGATAGTTGAAGTTAATGACTATAAAGATGTTGCTGTACTGTATTTACCTCGAATACCATTCCATCATCGTAGCCGTTGAGTTCTGTAGGTCCAAACGGGTTTTGTCCACTCGGCCCACGGGTAAAGATTACAGGTCGAGAATCGGGCTTGCCATACACCTTTTTGATTTGGTCCCACTAGTTCAGTTAAGATAAGTTATTTGCATTGGAATCCAGGTTCTAGTTTACTCTATTACCGAACTATCAGCAATGATAATATCCGATTCCGAAGGCAAGTCCTCCAGGGCTTCACACTCGGAGACTAGAACGTAACTCTACAGGTGAGTAGCTGCTCAAAGAAGTATTTAGATCTCTTAAAAATAACCCCATACTCTGATGTGAAAGCAGCTTGAATGGGCATTTTCTGTATCTATTCGATGGAGGTAAGTTTAGGTGAATATCGTAGCATGCAATAGGTAAGAAACAGTTACTGACTTGCCGAAGTCGAAATGCCCAGGAAAATTGGAATGCAAAACGATTTTTTTGCACCGATGTGTAGTCGCATCGAATAACAAATCGAATCCATGTTGAAAGTAATTATAAAAGTAGTCGTTGGATGCATTGTCTACGCAAATAGTGTGATTAGTTAGGGCCTAGGGTGGATTTTCTCTCATGATCGTAACTCTACCAGTGAGGGCACCGAGGTTGCTGGAATCACTACCTTTCCCAGCCTCAGAGCGGGAATGGATTCGCATCTTATCCTCCTCTTTGTAGAAGATTTCGTTAGGCTGGCCTAAGTCGGTGATGACATCCTGTGCTGAAGTAACATAGAGCTCTATTCGAGTCTTGCGGCCACTGGGATGGCTCAGCAGAATTCGTTTCTTCCGCTATAGAGAGCAGACTGGGTGTTTAGTATGCGAGGTCGTTTAGCTTGCTACTCAGTACTAACATCAATCAGGACACAGTCAACCACCACAGTGTTTTTGTTTTCAATATTAAGCCCTATTGGCAACGGCGGGGGGAACGACTCCTGCCAACTTGGTCCATAGTAAACATATACCCGATTACAAACTGGAGTGGTACCATCGGGAAATTCCATGACCATATCTGATTACGCTGGAGGTTAATATTGCTCCACGGTTGGTACTGACGAATTGACTGACCTCCATTAGTATACAAGCGCTTATGTTTTTCAGGGATTGGAAAGACAAACGAGATTCCCTAGCCAAGTCTCAGAATTGGCTCATTTTACATGCTGATTAGTTCGCAACTGGACTTACTGGATAATGAAGAGTGTATTCTGATTTCTTCTCATCGAATTCCCCTGGATGTGTGGGACTTGGAGCCCAAAGGTCAATTAATATCATCCAGCAACACTGTGGTGAGAACATAACAACACGCTTAGCTTACCCGAATAGTTTATACACTAAGAGGAAGGTAGGCACGTTTATTTTGGAACTATTTCCATACGCGTGATGCAGCAAATTGGCACTGATGTGTGAGAAAGCAGTACGCTTTGAAAGGCTTGACAGCATTTCGAAGACTTACTTGAAATCGTGCTCCTCATAGGATAAACGCACCTCTTCCATTTTATATATCAGCAAGCATTTCAGCCTTTGGGAGGATGGTTCAAACCGTAAACAGACACCATTATCCACAAGGTTAAGCACTAAATCCTGCTCTAGAGGTTTCTAAAATTGGACAAAAGTTAAGGTCTCTATAGTACTGTGCTGTGCTATCACCTTTAAATATACATACTTCTGCATAATACTTGAGTTCTACCCTGGGAATCTGAGTGGACTCTGTTTTCAATATCTGAATAGCATCTCCTATGTGCATACCTTTGCTGAAAGATGAGAAAGCTGGTCCGAATTCAAAATTACGTGTTTCGTACAACACTTTAACGTACCTAAAATGAACTTTCCTGCATGTTTGGAGGGTAGGATTGGGAGATTCAACACCCTTTGTTGGTCAGGACTCTCCATGTTGTTGGATTCTGGTTATTGTTTAGCACGGTACCGTAGTCCTCTTGGTTGGCTTGATAGGCTTTAATTTGGAGCAGAAATGGGATATTTCAGTTTAACAAAAGCAAGTCACATAGGATCCATGTTTATCGCAGATCGTCTTACTACTGCTGTACGCATACCTAGTTTCAAAGCATGCACAATTGAGATCTCTTAATAATACCTTATTGAACGAACCTCCTGAATAGTGAAATCACCTGTACCTGATGTTCTATTTCTGAATTATATATTCTGGTATGGAAGCATATTGAGCATGAAATCATCACTTATCACCGCAGTCCTGCAATAAAGCAGCTACTTGGAAAGAAAATCGGAACACCTCACTCAATGATATTACATAGATTTCTATTCCTAAGTTATTTTTAATTGGTCGTAGTGATTGTACTTTGTTTTGACGTACTTTCAATATTTTCTTAACTTTAATTCGTACAGGCTATTAACACCTCATTCCAATAGCGATTCAACACTTGGCCAAGCATAAGGCACAGAATGGACGATCTCAGTTATCTTGAACCCAACTTCGATCCTAATTCAGTTAGGGTCGTTGACTTGCGACGGATTTTATTTAAACATGGCATTCCATTTAATGCCAACAGTAAGAAAGCGACCTTGATAGAACTGTTCGATACTCATGTCACTCCTAATGCTGAACGTTGGCTGCAAGAAGCCAGGGAGGTTAAACCTAGTAATAGGGGAATGATCTTTGTTGGCTTTGATCAGGTATTTACTTCAATTCATTGCTGCATAGTAACAAAGCATGGGCTAAATAGCTTATTTCTAGGCTCCCGAACGCACATCACCCTCTCCAGTTCGTCCTACCCCCAAGTCTCGGGGACGTGTGGTAAGTGTGAAGTAAGATCATATTGATAAATCGCTTGGCTAAATTCTCGCATTATAGAGATCTACTATTGAAAAATTCGAGCTACTAAGCTCAGATGGTGAATTATCTCCTCCTTCACGCCAGTCCACAGTTAGACGTAAAGTCAAGGTAATCAATTCAAATCATCTCTGGCGCTCTTGTTAAAGATTACTCATATTTTTGTCAGACTAAAACACCCGCCGACAAGTCGGATGTCCTCAGCTCGGAAGGGGAAAGTCTGCCCTCCAATAATCAATTCGCCTCTCGTACTCCTAGTGTGGACGATCCCGGCTTTAGCTCCGATGATTTCTCCCCACTTCCCAATAGCTATACTCAGACAGAGGTTTGTGATTTAATCGATATAGTTCAATCCATCTGTCATCAATATACTTACCAATGTCGTCAGGTAAAAGTACCCGAACCTGAATCCAAAGTCCAAAGCCTGTCCAAGACAGCCGAAGAACAGGTAATTGTAAAATTATTCAACAAATCTCCTTACTGTAGCTGATAGGTTTTTTTTAGAACGCTGCAGATGCAGGTGTCTTTTCTGATGAGAATCCGTTCCAAAGTGGTGGTGAAACACCCAATATTCGTAAGAAAAAGAAAGTTAAGGTATGTTGTTGATTACTCGCCAAATTCGCGCTTATATCTATCTAACTTCTGTGAAGACCAAGAAATTGCACAAAGCAGAACCTCAACTAGAATCTCCCGGACTTCCAGTCACGAGTGACATAGTATCAAAACCAACTCTGGACGATCTCCCTAAAGTTGAAGTGACACATGACGAGCCAGCTGCAGCATCGACAACAGGCCCGCAGAAATTCATGAGCCCTTCTTTCTCAAGAGTAAAACGCGAACCGGAAATCACTGCTGAATTAGAAGAGGAGGTGATCGTAAAACCAAGAAAACGTACTCGGCGTCGTCGTCACCACCGTCAACATGAACCAAAGATAGAATACGACTGGAAACCCCTTTGGATCTTCTTGGCGTTACTTACGACTGGTTATCTATTTTGGATACGTCAAAAGAACATAGCACTTGGATACTGCGAACATGAGTCCAATACAGGTGAGTATTGTCTTTTTTAAATGACTTGTAACAAAATTTGACTGAAATTTCGTTAGATCTTCCTGATCATGGAACGTCCCTCTTTTATCCAAAGTGTACTCCATGTCCATCTCACGCAGTTTGCCGAAATGGCAAATTCGTGTCATGCGATAGAAGTTACATTCTCAAGGAAAATCCGCTGATCTCCCTGATCAATCCATTACATGTCAAGTGCGTTCCTAACATAGATATGATAGCCAAGGTTGACTCAACAGTCGAGATCGCCAAGGAAATTCTTAGTGATCGCGCAGGCAAAGCGGAGTGTGATCCGAAGAATAATATTCATGCTGAGGTTTCGGAAATAGAGCTCAAAAGATTAATCGAGACCAGCACCGGCGCACAAAATATTGAGATCGAAGAGATTTGGCCTTCGGTATTTCGTGATCTTACTGAGCAGAGGCAACGCATTAGGGTATTGAGTGACGAAAGCAGTAAGCAACTTTACTTCGTCTCTCGCGAGCCGAAATATCCCCTCAAATGCCGTCTTCGTAAAGAATTTTATTCGCTTTTAATGGATAATCTCAAGGGGATTGTGGGGAGTTTTTTGGTGGTGATTGCCGGAATTTACGGGATTTCTCGATACAACAGTAAGTCTACCTCAACGTTAGAATACAAATTCGGTTATTTACTTTTTCTTCGTAGCTCACGCTAGTGAAAAGGAACTTGTACGTGATCTTGTGCAGCAAGTGCTGGTTCGACTATCGGAACAAGAGAATCTGCACTACCTTGATCCCGTTCAACACCCATCAAGTGCAGTGTCAGTAGTTCAGCTTAGAGATGTATTACTTCGCTCTATGCACAACCATGTGCAACGTAAACATATTTGGGACAAGGTTCGCCAAGTTATCGAGACAAACAGTAATGTTCGCTCAGGAGTCACAGAGATTCGTGGTGAACCTCACCGCGTATGGGAATGGGTTGGCACTACCATTAGTCCAATCACAAGCCCCAAGCTAGTAAGTATATCAGCACCACATCCATCTCCAGGCTAGTTACTAATTTCATTCTATAGGGTGATAGCTTGTATCCCAAGCTGAAAGAAGAGCAGGGCTTTATGTCTGATGAAGGAATGTTTTCAGACGAATGAGTCAAGTTCAAATCAACCTACATATGTACTTTTATCATGATTATTAGAATTTAACCAATGTTTAGATTTCTTCGTTCGTACTCCTCAGCATATTCAATGATGTCAAAATCTCATTACCACAATAAAACACGTAGGCAAGATTGATTGAAAATGGTTTATTTACAAATTGAGTTCGAAACAGAAACAGAAACAGTATTGTTTGAGCCTTCTAGGGATGAGGTAAGCTGTCAAAAGATAAACCAGTTTTAGAGGTACTAAGGTCGATGAGTTGTTCCTTAGTGTTGTACAGATACTTGTATGCGTTTTTTATGGTGACTTCCGAGACACCAGTAACGGGTGCGATGTCTTTGGTGGTTTTTGGGATCTGGTACAGGTTCGAGATCAGGTAGATGCATGCAGCAGCAATAGACACTGGACTCTTACCAGCCAATGTTCCGACCTCTTTGGCTTTCTTTGTCAGATCAACAGCAGCCTTTTGAACCTCCATTGGCAAGTTCAAATTCGAGCAGAAACGAGACATCAGGTCTTCACTACCCATGGTATTAACATTAGTCTCCAAAACACGAGCTAGCGCCTTAAAGCAACGGCCAATTTCCTTCTTAGGCACTTGAGTCAAAGCGCAGATTTCCTTGAATGTTCTTGGTACATTCTCCTGACGACAAGCAATGAAAATACAAGCAGCAATGATACTTTCGTTTGGTTTTCCTCTTAAGAGTTTCTCGTCTTCCACTCGTTTATAAAGTTGCTTGGCTATATCTCCAATCAACTTGGGTAACCCGATCGCATCACACATAGCCGAGATTTCTTTATATGCTTGAACCAAATTACGCTCTCCTTTGACAGCTGAGGAACGACCTTGGATCTTACTTAAATCTCTGGCAGTTCCTGAGCCTCCGTCCGTTTTGGAGATGACAGTATCTAACTGAGAACCGCTAAGTAAAGGATTAGCAGCCGCACCGACACGAGAAGGATCATCTCCATCGTCGTTGGCGAAGGTACGCCATTCAGATCTGGTATCAATGATACGATCGCCTAGTACTAGTCCGCAATCGCCACACACAAGATCCCCAGAAGCGAACTCTTCTACGATATTAGGAACGGGGTTTTTACACTCTTTACACATAATTTTGACATTTAGGTCAGGTTGAGGTTGGTTGGGAAGGGAACGGGGAGCAGTAGCTGGGCTCGTCATCATATAAACGAAAGAACAGGCAACCAAGTTGAAAGCAAAGGAAAATAGGCCAGATAGCTCGGAATAACAAGAGAACTGTGGTTGTTTCACTTGGAGCTACAATATATCAAACGTACTAGTACCACCCAGTTTTTTTTCTTTTTCCCTACGTTTAGAGAGAAAAAAACGTCACAAACTTTGGTAAATAGTAAAGAAACAAAAATTTCTCGATTTCCTTGAATTAATGAATTTATATTAGTTCATTCCACCCTCTCCAATCAAATCATCCAGATAGGTTTATTTGCCGCGGAATTCATAACAAATGAAAATCCATGTTTACCAAAACCATCATGACTACGATGGTTGCTTATATAAGCATATTTAGAATGGTACTGGATTGGAATCTTTTATTATGAAGAGAAATTCTAAAATTATGATTAATGACTAATATATTTGCTGACTTCGAGGCCAGTAGTTAGTCCTTTTTGTCAACTTTTTGACGCTCTTCGAGGTCTATTTTGGCAAGTGTTTTAGCGGCGCCTCCGAATTGAATACAATTGATGATTTGCTTGATGGCGCAGATGGGGAACGTTAAAAAGGCCAGGATGTGAACCAAGCATACGGAGATACCGGCTATGCTGAATACTACTGGCCGTTAAGATATCATATAACCTACTAAATAGATATAGGGCTTGCTTACCTTCGGGTCCAGCATAGAAAGCAAGAATGTAGAGCAGTATGAAGAACAGTTCATTGCCTGCACAGAATGAGAACAGTACAAGCTAGAACGGGAATATTGTGAGCATTCAGGCCATTTCCAGTTGGTAGATACTACAATTGACAGTATACATACATTGTTAGAGTAGTACGCTCTCAGGATGAAATTCTGCTTCTTAGAAATCACTTTATGGGAGGAAACGCCCGAGGAAAGAGAGCTAAAGAAGCCAAAGTTTGAGAAATTTGTTCAACTCTCTTTCGTTAGCCAAAAATCATGCTACCTATACATATGCATATAATGGCTGCTAAGGTCTAGCGAAATGAGGAATTGAAATAACAGAGACCAGGAAGGGTAAACCTGAGCCAAATAACACATAAGACATGTCGTAGTACAGCTACCAGTAGTGTAAGTAAGAGAAGTACGAATATACCAAGTTATACAATTCTATTACCGGTCAGTAACCATGTCGAGTACAGCCCCAAATTTACTACCTATACTCAGAGGGGCCGGGTTAATAATTAGTCTCAAGTATGTATGAGTTATGCTTGAACAGTAAGTACATTGGTCAAAATATCTCGCCGCATGGCCATCGACAGCATCAAGTAGGCAAGAGAGTGAATATAAGGCGACACAGAATATCGGTGCTTCAGGCATGTAATAGAGAGCTATAGCAGCCAACGCAATGCGGGAGTAACCTATAAGAAAGGGGTCAGTAATAGAAAACCAGCCAGAGTATCAGTCTTTACTACCAATGAGGTTTGGAACAAACAAGAAAACGTTCTCCTGTTGCATTGAAGACATCTCGTTAGCAGAGGCGAATACAAAGTGGAAAAAGGTTAACCAAGTGGAGTGATGTATCTATGACTTTAGACGTTGCTATATTCCAGGTTTTTTGAAATTGGCCCATGATATCTAGGTTATTGTAGTGCAAAGTAATTCAGATATTAACTTCATAGCGTTGTCTGACCAATGAATGAACAGACTACAAGTTACATGCAAACTTTAGTAGAGATACCATCACCAAATTTATCTACAATTCATAGGACCAAAATATAGACAACTTAACCCTAAGATGATGATGGGTAAACGGAAACATTACCAAATCTTAGTAGGAAATGTTGATTCTAAGTCATAATTGAATACTTGAGCTGAAAAAAAATCCCTATCGCGTACATAGACGTAGACAAGTAGATAAGGCTATTAGTAAGTAGTCAACCAGCAATGTCAAAAGAACTAGACCCTCAAGAATTTACGAGGTGCTCGACGTTTCCACCTGCACCTACTAGATTAATTTCGCGGACTCACTTACGTAGCTCAAATACTCACGACGATAAGTTGAAAACGTTAAATTTTCTTCATCGAGCTTTGTACAGAAAAGATTTTTGGTCAGAGGTGAAAACGTTGGAGAGATTGTTCTACAAAAATTGGAATCAGCACAAAAATGCTGTATATTTCCGTCGACTGTATGAGGTGAGCAAAGTACGAGAAAAAACCCACTCCCATACTACTTCTAACCAGTTGACTACAAGGTTCGAAGAATACTTGGAAGACTAAGCGACTTGAAGCTCGATGAAATAGTAAGGGAGTTGATAGACGCGTTTTACGGTGGAAAAAGGTACTTTTCACTGCAGGAAACTTGTTGAAAACAAATAGTTACTTACGTACCGTTTCAACAGAACAAAGAAATCAAAGTGGGAGTATATTCCTACTCGAGAACAAATGTCATACACCTTAAACCGCATCGCTGGCTGTGGTTTATTGTTAAGAAAAAGTTTGACAACATATCAAGAGGCTTCAGCGTATCCTTTTTACCCGATATCTTGAATAGATACAGCATCAAGACTTGTTGAATCCTAAACGTAACATAGCGCTTTCCTTGTTCTGCTGTCAGAGACCCAATTCATGACCATGGCGTTAACAATGACCGGTCTTCTCAGTCGCTTATACATATTAACCAGAGTTTTGTTGGAGGATGTTGTACAGTGTTATGAATTACTCCAAGATTGGCTAGAGTTTTTCCCGGTAAGCAGCGGACATTTATTCATGCACTTATTTGCAAAGATTACTTGGCTGACCATCTCTGCTTACTTTAGAAAGAAAAAAAGGACAAAAATGACTCAACACTTCCCAAAACCATAAAGCATTTGATTCCAATAGACCTGCCAAAGTTAGTATTTTGCAATCAAAGCAATCGGTATTTGAATTCATCGATTAACTTGCTTGAACGTTTAAGGAGCCTGGAAAAGCCAACTGAATCTACCACTAATAATTCTAACCCTTCTGCCTCAAAGAAAGGATTCAAGTCTAAAATACTCACTGGGATGTTTGAAGCCTCAACCTCATCCAGCAAAGCCAAAAGAGTAAAGACAAAATCAAAGCTTCCTACTCCGAAGAAAGTCAAGCTGAGTATTATGGAAGATGAAGATGTTGGTGGTAAGCAATTGACATCCCATGCGTATACATATATTGGTGCCATTCATTAACTAGTCCTTATCTTCACCAGAGGCAGTGTAACAACCGTAATAGATGAACATAAATAAATACTGACTTAATAAATTTAATTCGGGTTATGAGTTTGCCCTTGGAATACTTGCATAAATGAATGATTAGGTTCGATCAATGAGCTAAACTAAACTATACAGCTGGGTGACAATAGTACAATTGGATGAAAAGTGAATGGGCGTGAATGGATTTAAAGTCTGGACTTATCATTGGAAAGTGTGGTGATTTCGTCATAGATCAAAGTAGTTAAGAAGTCAGCATAGTCTTCATCCTTACCGGACACCTGACCAGCCATGTACTTCTTGGCAAGATCGAACTTGTAGCTGGCATACTTGTTGCCGAGTTGCTTCTTCAACGAGTCAGTCTCCTCGTTCAACAGCTGCAAGAGCCATTGCTGGGTGACTTGCTTGCCCTCGGCAGTCTTTACCTGATGCTTTGCCCACTGCCACAGTTGCGAGCGGGAAATCTCAGCGGTGGCTGCGTCTTCCATGAGGTTGTGGATGGGGACACATCCTAGACCACGAAGCCAGGCTTCAGTGTAGGCAAGACCAACAGAGATGTTGTTGCGGATGCCAGTCTCGGTGATCTTACCACCCTTGATGTTGTTGTTGAGGAGATCGGCGGCGGTCACTTCGACATCATCACGACGAAGATGGATCTGGTTAGGGGTGGTCATGTGCTCGTTGAAGATTCCAAGAGCGATCTTGACAAGGTCAGGATGAGCAACCCAGGTACCATCGTGGCCAGCCTTCACTTCACGGAGCTTGTCGTTGCGTACCTTCTGCATGGCTGCCTCGTTGGCTTGTGGGTTGTTCTTGATAGGAATGTTGGCGGCCATTCCTCCCATGGCGTGGACCCCACGCTTGTGGCAGGTCTTGATCAGCAAGCGGACATAAGCGTCCATGAAGGGTGAGGTCATGGTGACGTCTGAACGGTCAGGCAAGACGTACTTCTGGTGTTGACGAAGCTTCTTGATGAACGAGAAGATGTAGTCCCAACGACCACAGTTGAGTCCGGAGGAGTGGTCACGGAGTTCGTAGATGATCTC
>JNET01031968.1:0-10699 GCA_000697455.1 Basidiobolus heterosporus B8920 | reverse complement strand
TGTGCCATCAGCTCGGTTTTTGACCTTATAAACCCATTTACATCCTATTGGCTTTCTCCCTGATGGTAATGGGGTCAGAATCCACGTCCTGTTGTCCATTAATGATTGGTATTCATCCATCATGGCAGTGTGCCACAATTCGGAATCTGGACTCTCCATTGCTTGATTTAGTATCTGTGGCTCATCACAGAAGGCTGCACATGCATTTACATCATTGGCTGATGTATTCCACCATTCCCTGGGGTTATTACGTTTCCTAATTGATCTCCTAAGTGGCAATTGATCATTGGCTGCATCTGAAACTGTGGCTGGCTCCAAATCTGGTTGAATTTTGTCTGATAACTCTTGATTTGGATTGATTTGATCATCAACTTCATCCACAATGATCTGAGGTGAAAATTTTTCTTTTTCATCAAAAACAACATCCCTGCTCTTGATTAGCTTCTGATTTTCGGTATCATAGAGTCTATAGGCCTTAGATCCATCACTGTATCCAAGAAATATGCATTTTCCACTTTTAGGATCCAATTTTGACCGATTTTGGGCTGGGATCAGGTAAAATGCATCACAACCAAAGATTCTGAGGTTCTCCAGATCTGGTTTTTGGCCATTCCATGCTTCAAATGGTGTAGAATTACGTAGTAAAGTTGTTGGGCACCTATTCTTAATATAAACAGCAGTAGCTACTGATTCAGCCCAAAACTTGTACTCCAATTCCTGATCATGTAACATAGACCTTGCCATCTCCACTATAGTCCTATTAGAACGTTCTGCAACTCCATTTTGCTGTGGGTATAAGGTACAGTTGTCTGTTGCTTTATTCCTGACTTAGAGCAGAAAGTAGCAAACTCTCTTGAACAGTATTCCCCTCCATTGTCACTTTGTAAGGTCTTTATGGACTGTTCTGTCTCCTTCTCTACCATATTCTTGAAGTGCTTGAATGTACTGAGTGCTTCATCCTTTGTTCTGAGGAAATATACCCATGTATACCTTGTTTTGTCAACAATAAAGGTCATAAAGTACTTCTTTCCTCCCAAGGATACATTTTTCATAGGCCCACATAGATCTGAGTGGATTAGCTGCAGTTTTTGAGTGGATTTGATCTCTCCAGAGCTCAAAAACGCTCTCCTGTGATGTTTCCCATATAGACATCCATGGCACAAACTTAAATCAGCTGGAATTTTGAAATTCATGCCCAAAACAAGCTGATTTTTAACCATCTGAGTCATTTTTTGTGCTCCTATGTGTCCAAGTCTCCTATACCATGTCTGACAGCTTATTTGATCTGATTTTGCAATATTTACTTGCCCAGATTCAATTACAGTGCACTGTAGCCTGTACATATTCTTCTCCTTGATCCCTGTGGCTATTTTACATCCATTCTGATCAAATATAGTGCATCACAGCTGATTAAACACGAAATTTAGTCCCAGGGCAGTTGCCTTATTCACAGATAGTAGATTTTTAGCTATTTCTGGCACATAGAGTACTTCAGTCAATTTTGCAGTAGTGGGACCAGAATTTCGTCCTAAACTGAGCTTAATAGTGCCAGTGACAACCGCATCTAGTGCATGATCATCTCCCATAGACACTCTCTTAGTTTGGATGGTTTTGAGATTAGTAAACCAGTTTTTCTTGCTTGGTAAGTGTTGTGAAGCTCCTGAATCAATGTACCACATTTCTGATTCATATGTAGCAGTTGCTGAGAGTGCTGACACAAATTACTGTTCCTCTGAATTAACTTGATTAGCTTGTTCCATCTTTTTAGCTTTGTCTGACTTTTTCTTCTTGCAATCTCTAGCCCAATGGCCAGGCTTCTTGCAATAGTTGCACACACCTGGTTTCTTGCTTCCTGAGTGTTTGTAGCTCTTAAATGAGTGTTTTTCTGTGCCTATCAAAGCCAATTCATCCTTCATATCTGAGAATCAGATCTTCTCATTTCCTCATGCAGCAATCTTCCTGTGGCATAATCCATTGTAAGATCATTGCATCTTGACTCCAGGGCCATAACTAGGCTCTGAAATTTGTCTGGCAGGCTATTAAGAAGGCTAACAACCTTGTCTTCTTCAGAGACTCCTGCCCCAATGCATTCAAGTTGTTCTGCCAAGGATTCAATCCTGTTGATTAAGTGCATGATTTCTTCATTTGGTAGCTGCTTAATTGTGTAGAATTTTTGTCTAAGAAACATCCTATTAGCCACTGCTTTAGTCTGAAATATCTTTTCCAAAGAATTCCATGCTTTCTGAGCTGTCTTCCCTGCATACACCTGAGTTAATAAAGAGTCCTTGACATTCATGCAGATTGCATTAAAGGCTTTAGTTTCACTCTTCTGGTATTCTTGTATGGCTTCTGGTGGTGTTTTAGGTTCCTTTTCATCTCTTGTTACAATACTCCAAAGACCTCTCTCCTGCAGTAGCATTTGCATTCTGATCTTCCAGATGTGGAAGTTCTTCCCATCAAACTTGTCAATTGATGGAAAAACGTTGGTATTAAGATTTGTGGGCATAGTTTAGAGTGTAGGCTTGGGGCTCATAACCTGATACAATAACCTGGAGTGATTGGAAGTGAATTGGAGTGAAAATATAAGTTGTAGTTTAGTCACTTGTCATTTATTGAGTAAATAGTCTGGTACTTATAGTTTACCATGTAATACAACAGTAGGACGTTGTAAATGATTGATAATCACAGTGGGAACAATCTGGTGAAGATTTGGGGTGATTTGGACAAGTTTTGGTAATTTTGAGAATTTTGTGTTTGTGAGTGGGATGGTGTTTCTGATCAATATCTAGACCATTTGGATGTTTTTCAGAGTCCTGATCAAGTGTAGAATACTTAGAAATACTTAGGAATAACTTATGAAATGACTAGGTGCAATACTACACTATTTCAACAGTACCCAGAATACTTGACTTTTTCAAACATGTCCAATGACCCCAGAAGATGCACATAGGTTCTGGAGGCCTTCCTCAGCATATTCTACACATTGCTTTTTCAACTTCTTGACAAAAGTATAAATGCCACCCTTACATTCAATAAATCTACAAGTGAAAACCATATATTCTTCTAGTTCCCCAAATCACTTCCAATAACACCCAGAATCTCACAACAGGTTATGAGCCTGAAGCTTACACTCTCTGGAATGTCTACTACTACCATTACTGGAATTCTTCCTCCTGCTGAAAAGTTTGATGATATCAACTATCAAATTGCAAGGTGAAAATGAAAATGATGCTGCAGGTAAGGGGTCTTTGAGATATTGTTACGGGAGAAGAAGGACAACATGAAGGAACTGAAGAAGATGCTTTATTGTACTTAAAGAAGGAGCATTGAGCCTTTAACTCAATTTGTCTTAATGTTAAAGATGAATTACTTATCCAATATGCAAGAGCCAAAACTGCCCAGAATGCCTGCAAAGCCTTTGAAGACCTCTACCAAGCTAGTTCTGCTACTAATAATATGTGCTTGAGAAGAAAATTTTTTAACATCAAGATGCAGGCTAGAGAAGGGATAAATTCCTTGATAAATGGAATCACAACTTTAATTGCTGAAATGGAATCAATTGAGGTATCTACCACAGATGAAGATGTCATAGTTTCACTTGTGATTAACTTGCTTGACAAGTTTCAGAGTCTGGTAATGGCCTAGAGTCCCAAACTCAAGATTTGACCGCAATGTACATTTACGGAATAGTGCTGGGTGAATATCTGTGGAAATCAGATACCTGCCAAAAAAGACAGGAGAATGCATTCTTAAGCAATGGAAGACCTTTCAATAAAGGTACCAAATGCTGTAAGAAGAAAAGTAACACATACTGTGATTACTGTAAAAGGACTGATCATTTGAGTATTGGTTGCTTGAAAAGATTAGCAAAAGAAGGAAAGAAGGCTGAATCATCAAATGCTGTTTTAACTGGTGACCAAATGTTTTTATCTGCACCACTTATGACCACAAACAAGGATTCTCTGGCATAGTATACTAATTCTGGAGCTTCCCAGTACTTCACAATTCAAAAAGATTGGTTTATTCAATATGATGTAATACCAATTGGAAAGGATTTCTTGAGTGATGACCATACATTAGAAGTTATTGGAATGAGAGCAATTCAGGTGAAACTGAAGGAGCTTTTGAGGTGAGAGTTCTTACCTTTAAGGAGATACTCCATGAACCTGATTTGCCAAAAATTTACTATCAGTCTGCAAGGCTACAGCAGAAGGATAATAGTTCAGTTTTGATGCATCACAATGTACAATGACTGATAAAATCCGACCTTGTTTATCCTCTGGACAAAAGGAGATAAATTTATACCAGCTGACCTATATTCCTGCTGAGTTTCAGGCAAATAAAAGTCATTCAAGTTGCAAATATGCTCAACTATAATATAAGTGATCCAAACATTTTGGATTTGATTATTTGAAGAAAATGATCAAAAATTGCCTTTTTTCTGGAGTCAATTTTATCACCCAACAGGTTTGGACCACTGTGATGGCTATGTATATGGTAAACAAGCCAGATAACAATTCAAGAGCTCTGGAATAGTCAAAACCATGAAAAAACAGTATCTTATGCACTCAGACCTCTGAGAACCTATGCACAGTTTATTTTTAAGCAGAAAAAGATACTTGGTCATCATTGTTGATGATTATACAAGATATTCCTGGGTCTACCTGATGAAAAGAAAGGAACAACACTTTCTATCTTTAGAGACTTCAAAGGCCTTGTGGAAACAGAAACTGGAGCCAAATCAAGAAAATATTTGCATATAATGTTAAAAACTACACCTCAAAACTCTTTGATCACTTCTACAAAATCCATGGAATTAAGCAAGAAGTTGCTGCACCCCATACTCCACATTCAAATGGAGTTTTTGAATGTGCTAACAGGACTAAAATTGAAAAAGTAAGATCCTTGATCAATGCACTAAGATTATTCTATGAATTCTGCATGGAATCTGTTGCCACTGTTGTTCATCTTAGAGATACAGGCTCTAACAAAATTCTACTTCATTCTACTCCATTTGAGGCATGGAATTGATAAAAACCAAGTGCCCAATACTTAAGAGTCTTTGATTGCATAGCTTTTGTCAAACATATGACTAAAAACCTGTCAAATTTGCTCCAAGAAGCACAAAATGCATATTTTTGGGCCACTGCTATCAAACAAAAGCATATGGACTGCGTGATACCAAGGTTAAGAAGCTGATTAAGTCCAGAGATCATTTGTTTAATGAAGTTTCAAAGTATTGGTCAAGTATTATAACAGACAATGGCAAAAATCAATTTTGCTATTACTAATCATCAGTGCTGAAGTAGTGCAAGTCAATGAAGAGATAGGTACTCCTGTAAGCCCTACAACCATAGTAGAGCCTCTGAATTGCCCAATACAATGCCAGAAGTTATGACCCCATTTTCTACAACCAAAGATCAAATTGGATCAGAAATATTCTTGATTACAATATCAATGAATCTAGAAAAGGGCATATACTGGAGCTGCTCAGATTAGGGAGCCACAGACCCTCAATGAGGCCCTGGAAAGCCCTTAGACAGAGTTCTGGAGATCTACAATGTCTGAGGAATATCAGGCACTTATGGAAAATCAAACTTGGATTTTAACAAAATTACCTGAAGGCCAAATATCAATCAGATGCAGATGAGTTTTTAAATTAGATACGAACCAGATTGTACTGTTGAAAGATACAGCGCAGCACTTGTTGCCAAAGGATATTATCAGACTGAATGCATAGACTTGACAGAAAAATTCACACCGGTAGCCAAGTTTAATTCAATTACATTAATTTTAGCAATATTTGCTAAATATCAGCTTTGTATTCATTGAATGGATGTTAAAACAGCCTTTTGAATGCAGAATTGACTGAGAACATCTACATAGAACAGCTAAATGGATTTGAGGAAACCAAATACCCTAAAATGGCTCGAAAACTCAGAAAAAAAATAGATGGCTTAAAACAATTACCTAGAGCTTGGAATAGCAAGATAGACATGTATTTAAAATCATTCCAATTCCAGAAGAGCAAAGCTGATTATAGTACTTATTATAGGCCCAATAAGACTGATCCAGTCTTGCTAGCCTTATACATGGGTAATCTTATAATAGCCGTTAATTACTTGCAAGTGATGCAAAAGACTAAATCAAACCCATCTACTAAGTTTAAAATGGCTGATCTTGAAAAACGGATGTACTCCCTGGGAATAGAGTTAAATAAAACCAGAACTGTGACCTTAAACCAATCTAAATATATCTAAGATATACTTAGAAGTCTTAAAATGGAAGAATGTAAGCCTATATCAACCCCAATGGAGACTATTTGTAACTTGACCAAAAATGGCTCAAATCCAGCACACTTGGATTCATTTGAAAGCCAGAAATTCCCTTATCAATATATGGTTGGTAGTTTGATATATATCATAGTAGGAATGTGACCATATGTTGTGTATTTAGTGGGGATTGTCAGTCAATATCTTAAGAATTACAGATCTCATCAAATTACAGCAGTTAAGCAGATATTCAGATATTCAAAGGGTCTATTGATCTGTGCTAAAGGTATACATATTCTGGAGCAGAATAAGATCTCCTAGACTACTCTGATGCTAATTGGGGATGAGATATTGATGACCAAATATCCATAACTGGATGTACCTTTCTTTACTATCATGGTGCAAATTCTTAGAATTCGAAGAAACAACCTAGAGTTGCACTTTCAACAAATGTAGTGGAATACTTGGTGGCTGGTGAAGCTACAAAGAAGGTAATGTGGTTAAGAAAGCTATTGAAAGACTTAGGGTTTATTTAGAATGCGCCAATTATTTTGTTGCAGGATACTTAACGTTGAATTCAATTGGCAAGAAATCTAGCATTTCATGCCAGAAGTAAGCACATAGATATTAAACACCACTTTATTAGAGAAGCTGTGGAAAATAAGCTAGTAGAGTTGGTTTATTGTCCAACTGAACCAATGGTCATAGACATTTTAACCAATCCATTAGCTAGAGAGAAATTTGAATATTTAAGAAATCACTTGAGATTAGTATAAGATTATTTGGCATTTAATTATTCATAGTTGATGGCATCCTTATAATATTTACTTAGCAATATCCTCTCACTCAAAGCTCACACCCAGGTTTTACTTAGGCCATTTTCCACAAACTTAGAAGTACCCAGAATGCTTGACTTTCTCAAACATATCCAAATGAACCCAAACTTTCCATAAATGCTCCTGGGACCTGCCTTGACGTATTCTAAACATTGCGTTGTTTACTTCTTGATAAATGTATATATGCCAACCTGACATTCAATAAATCTACAAGGGAAAATCACATATTCTTCTAATACTCCAAATCATTTCCAATAACTCCCAGAATTTCACAACAATAAGTAGCTATATAAATACATTATTGTTATATATAGATATATAGGACATACAGTTTATTGACAAGATGAATTAAAAATGGCATAGTGCTATTAGATATTCACAAACCCAATGGAAGAATGATGTTACCATTCAAGTATTGGTAGAATGTGGATACTTCTTGAGAGAGTTGCCCAGTGCAGCATATTTCTCCACGCACTTTTTGCTCTGGGGAAAGTGAATATAGAAGTGCAGCTAAAAGTGGATTAATAAAAATAAAGCTGCTTGATACATGTAAAAAGCTTTTAGTTTATGGGGATAGATTACCACAGTGGTCATTGACCAATGACATAATGGAATTAAACATATACCTCCAAAGTAGTCATCTGCAGATATATTTTTCCTAGTGAGAAATATGGAGGTTGCTGATATTATGACAGTGTTTTTGTGGAAATCATAGATCCAGAAATAAATTGGCCTGTTTTCTGTTGGTATTTTGACAGCAATTTCTCATAAGGAAGAGTCAATCAAAACAATAGATATGGGGAATGTAGAGAAATATATTTGGCAAAAATTTGTCAAGATGAAGCAGTTCTATCAGTCAATGAGCATCAAGTAGATTCATTTGTGCAGGAGTTAGGCAGTAATACATTCCAAGTAGATAATGCTGCCTTTACTAGTGATCCATGCTATCACTTGTTGAGGGCAATAGTCTGGCAAAGCATCCATCAACAATATCAATGATGCAAGGAAGAATATATATTCCACCAACAGAAAGTATGATAGCAAACCTACGATGATTGATTTCTGTTTCAATGAGTATGATCACTGCATACATGTACTTGAGGATAGATTGGCACCATTTGTTGGATCTTTAGCTGGTTATCTGATACAGTAAACTGGAGTGATTGGAGGTGCATTGGAGTGAAAATATAAGTTGTAGTTCAGACACTAGTTAATTAATGAGTAAATAGTCTGGTACTTATAGTTTACCATGTAATACAACAGTAGGACATTGTAAATGATTGATAATCATAGTGGGAACAATCCGGTGAAGATTTGGGGTGATTTGGACGAGTTTTGGTAATTTTGGGAATTTTGTGTTTGTGAGTGGGAAAGTGTTTCTGATCATTATCTAGACCATTTGGACGTTTTTCAGAGTCCTCATCAAGTGTAGAATACTTAGAAGTACTTAGAAATAACTTATGAAATGATTAGGTGCAATACTACACTATTTCAACACTCCCCCTCAACTAATTAATTTACATGCTTGCTAAACCAAGTTGGTTTCTAAGTATCTCAACTTGTTGCTTTGGCAATGGTTTTGTAAGTATATCTGCTATGATGTCTTCTGTAGGACAATATACTAACTCAACCAACTTATTCTCTACTGCTTCTCTAACAAAATGATGTTGAATATCAATGTGCTTAGTTCTAGCTTGATTTGTAGGGTTTCTAGCTAACGAAATACAACTCTGATTATCTTTGTAAATACAAGTGGGTGTTTCTGAGCTAAAACCAGCATCGGAGAACAGTTTTCTTAACCCAATAGCTTCTTTGGAAGCTTGACAAGCTGCCATATACTCAACTTCAGTAGTAGAAAGTGCTATGGTGGGCTGTTTCTTACTATTCCATGTTTTAGCTGCTCCTGCATAAAGAAACAAGTATCCGGTGGTAGATCTTCCGTCATCAATGTCTTCCCAGTCTTGGTCCTGTAGCCCACAAAATTCTGTCCATCAGCAGTTCCTGAGTATTGTAGGCCCAGATCTCAGGTTCCCTTCAAGTATCTGAAGATCCTTTTTAGTGCTGTTCTGTGTTCTAGTCCTGCCCTCTGAAGATATCGGCTGACTGTTCCAACTGCCACAGCAATATCAGGACGTGTAGCAACCATCACATACATTAAACTACCAACCATGGACTGATAGGGCATATTTTGGTTCTTATTTGACTGATTTTTGCCCAGAATTGAGTGATTTCTGCTCAATTCAACATTTACATCCATTGGTGTTCCAACTGGCTTGCAATCCTGCATATTATAGCATCATAGGATGTCTGAGATGTACTTAGACTGAGTTTGTATGATTTTCTGCCTTAGTCTGTCTAGATTGAGCTCAATTGCAAGAAAATAGCTCAATTTTCCCTAATCTTTCATCTGAAAGTGGCTGGAAAGGTCAAATTTCATCTGTTTGAGAGCTGTGGGATCATCTGTAGCTATTATAAGTTATCCACATAAAGAGCCAGGATCAGAACCGCTTTTTTCAACATTTTCACATAGATACTGTGATCTGCTGTACTTTTCTGGAACTCCAATGATTCCAAGTATGTATCTGTCTTGTTGTACCATGCCCTGGGTGCTTGCTTGAGTCCATACAACCATTTTTGAAGCTTACAGACCATATCTGGCTGTTCTGGTTCAATAAAACGCTGCAGTTGCTCCATATAGATAGTTTCTTCTAAATTTCCATTTAAAAATACTGTTTTTACATCCATCTGATGTATATCAAGCCTATGGACAACTGAGAGTGCCAGGACTGTTCTAATGGAGTTAAATGTAGCTACTAGGGCAAAAGTTTCATTAAAATCTATTTCTGGAGTCTGGGAATATCCTTTTGCAACCTATCTTGCTTTGTACCTCTCCACAGTGTCATCAGCTTGGTTTTTGACCTTATAAACCCATTTATATCCTGTTGACTTTCTCCCTGATAGTAATGGGGTCAGAATCCATGTCCTGTTGTTCATTGATGATTGATATTCATCCATCATGGCAGTGTGCCACAATTCTGAATCTGGACTCTCCATTGCTTGATTTAGTGTCTGCGGCTCATCACAGAAGGCTGCACATGCATTTACTTCATTGGCTGATGTATTCCACGATTCTCTGGGGTTATTACGTTTTCTAATTGATCCCCTAAGTGGCAATTGATCATTGGCTGGATCTGAAACTGTGGCTGGCCCCAAATCTGGCTGAAAATTGTCTGATAACTCTTGATTTGTATTGATTTGATCATCAACTTTATCCACAATGATCTGAGGTGAAATTTTTCCTTTTCATCAGAAACAACATTTCTGCTCTTGATTAGCTTCTGATTTTTGATATCATCACGTCTATAGGTCTTAGATCCATCACTGTATCCAAGAAATATCCATTTTCCACTTTTAGGATCTAAGTGTGTTATAATTTCGGTAGAAATTAGTTGTTTTTACACAGTTTTAAGTGCAGAATCAGATTCTACACGTAAAAATACAGCTATAATCCAATTTTCAGCTTATTTGGTTAATTTTGAGTATTTCTTGCAATTATTGATTTGATCTTATTTCTATCAGTTTCTATCAATT
>JNET01031962.1:0-10090 GCA_000697455.1 Basidiobolus heterosporus B8920 | reverse complement strand
CATGAAGAGTACCTCCTCGATTTGACTAAGGGCATTCTTCGCCTTGGTTACGTTTTGCGCTTTGGTAATGGCTGGCCTCTGTAGTTTAGTGGGTTGTGGCTGAACCAACTTATGTGGTGGTTGTGGTTTAGCTAAAGAACGTAATTGTGGCGGAAGAGTATCGTTAGTCAACTGAGTTGTGTCAACTGTACGAGGTACACTGGACGTGCTGAGAACACTGGCATAGCGGACTTGTTTAGAGAAACCAGGACGAAGGAAACGGTACAAAATTTGTTGTGGTCTGATAGATATCGACATAATGGAATATGGGCGATAAAGGTCTAGAGCGCAATATGGTCTGATTGTGAATAAAAGGCTATGTGGAAGACAAAAATCTAGAAAACAAAAGTACTATTCCAGATAATTCAATGTTGACAATATAAATCGGAGTGCAAGTGACATGCCCATAGATGCACCTTCGGTTTATATACGGTACAATTTTTGTTTGTGGGAAATTATGTCAATTTCTATTAAACCATCATAATAAATCAAATCCGAAACAGATTCCACCCTCAAGTGACCCGATTGGACTTGAAACTTCATTGATTCTATTCTCCCTACCACCCCCAACAAGTGGCAAGGTGGTGGAAATTCCATATATTCAATATTCACTGTGGTGTACGATTTGGAACACTTTCAGAGCCGTAGCTCGAATGATTTTGGGTCAGATATCTTTGGGACAGGCATCCCCACAGCATCTCCTAAATAATAGATTCCAAGTTAACCTCGTTTAGGGTTCCTAAATGCCCTCTAACCCGAATCTACACTAAAGCTCGCACAGTTTCAAGCTTCACCACACGTCGAGTAATCTATTAATGGCTTACCAATGGCGTTCTCGCTGCGTGTGGTTTAATAGGTAGTTTAATAGGTGGTTCTACAACTGACTCGATGATTGGTGAACGAGTTTTTGCTAAATACTCCCCCAACATTCCTTGAATACCTATCGCATTATACCATTCCAAAGAACTATGACTCATCTCCACTAGGGTACAAATGGTCGAGTGTATTAGGGTTATGCATGATTTAGATTTAGATTACATTCAAGCATACTAAATAGGCATTGCTGTGTTGCGTAAACCATTCTTTTATCACAATCCTTCTTTTCTCGGATAAATTATTGCAGATCAGTACTGTCTTTTATAGATGATAGTACGTAAACTGCCAAATGAAACTGTTATCTTCACCTTTCCGACGTACCTTCCCACCTTATTCGTATTTCATCTTTCGTATTTCACGATTCAAATTGTACGCACTTTACTAGAAAGATTCCGTCGAGAATATCTTAGGTTTTTGTATAGATTACCTCTGTCTACAGCGCAATTTGATGGGCTTACGCTGGAAAGCAATATATCGTATAAAGGAAGGCCAGATTTATTATTTACATTTTGTTCTTCAACGTACAGCTATTTTACAGCTGTTTCCCTCCCAGACATACGATTTTAAGTAAAGCAGGAAAGTATGTTATTATTCGTAGCATTTAAATTCAGTACGTATTTATGCATTGTACAAGCGACTTGATCCGTAAGTATCAACACTTTATGTAGGCGAATGGCGTGGTGAAGCAATCCAATCTAGACCAATGCGTGATATCATATCAACGATGGTTTTTATTTATGCTTTATCCATTTTACATGTAAATTCAGAAATTCAGATGATCCTCTATGTTACTGGGAATGGGCTGATATGCGCCATAAATACGCTACAAGTAGAATCCAAGTATATAGAACACTACGTCATCTCATACAACAGATAGAAAGCAAATGGCTAGTATATAGTTTAGATTCCTCCATTATCGTACTGGGAATTTCGATGACGTATATGATTCCAATACAATCCGCGTGGCATTTCACTCGCAAATGATGTTGCAAGCTCAGTACACATTTCAAATTTAAGCTATGCTGCATTAGCAGTTCATCAGTCATTCATGCTGCCTTTCAAGGTGTTAATCTCTGATTTTCCAAATAGCCACACACTGCTCACATTATCCTTGAATAAACTTGAGAAATACGATTGATGAAAATTTAATTTACTCTATTTTCAGATGACGTGAATATACATATATAGTTGACGTATTCACTAATATCGACATTTTATTCTCTCTTAACCTATCCCTCTCTTTTCCCTTGACGTCATCTTTTAAAGGTAGATACAATCATTTAATCTCCGCATATTGATCCTTTCCCTTCAATCACTCACACCAATATGCCAGCCGAACCTACTTCTCCAACCAAAGGTGATTCTAACCTACGCTTACTTGTGGTTTCCAACCGTTTACCTGTGACTATCTCGAAGAATGAAGATGGTTACCAATTCAAAATGAGTTCTGGTGGCTTGGTTTCCGCCTTAAGTGGGCTAAAGAAAATGATGACTTTTACCTGGATTGGTTGGCCAGGTATGTTATATTCTCTATAAGGTTTGTCTCGAAGGAATCAACCGATTGTACTTATTCTCTTGCATAATTATACTAGGTATCGATATTCCTAAAGAGGAGCGAGAAGAGGTACGTAAGAAACTCTTGGAGGAGTACTCATGCCTTCCAGTCTTCTTGGATGACGAGACGGCAGACAAGCATTACAATGGATTTTCAAATAGGTAAGTCCAAGTTGATGTATGCTGACTGACAACAACCGGTGGCTTATGTATTTGCCAACCATTTAGCATACTTTGGCCACTTTTCCATTATCATCCTGGGGAGATTTCCTTCGATGAAGACGACTGGGAAGCATATCAAACTGCCAATGCTTGTTTTGCTGACGCTATCAATGAAATCGTGGATGATAATGATCTTGTCTGGGTGCAGGATTATCATCTAATGCTTTTACCACAACTGTTGAGGGATAAAATTCAGCGCAAGAACAACGTTAAAATCGGGTGGTTTTTGCATACACCATTTCCCAGTAGCGAAATATATAGGTAAGTGAAGCTCTCGTTGACTAAGTGTATCTTGAAAGGCTTGACCTAATACAACATTTACAGAATTCTTCCTGTCCGAAAGGAAATCCTTCTGGGTGTTCTCAGCGCAGATTTACTTGGCTTTCACACTTATGATTATGCACGTCATTTCTTATCGTCGTGTACACGCATTCTCGGTTTATCCACTGTACCTAATGGCGTAGAGTATGAAGGAAAACTTGTTCATGTTGGTACATTCCCCATAGGAATTGACCCTGAGAAATTCACAGAAGGCCTCAAAACACAGAAAATTATGGATAGAATCGCCTTCTTAAAGCAAAAGTTCGAGGGAGTTAAGATTCTCGTAGGAGTTGACAGATTGGACTATATTAAGGGTGTTCCTCAAAAAATGCATGCCCTAGAAGTATTCTTGAATAATCACCCCGAGTTCATCGGAAAAGTGGTTTTAGTTCAGGTTGCTGTCCCTTCTCGTGGCGATGTAGAAGAATATCAGCTATTACAAAGTACAGTTAATGAACTTGTCGGTAGAATCAACGGAAAATTTGGTACTGTGGAGTATACCCCTATACATTTCTTACACAAATCGGTTACCTTCGATGAGCTTGTATCACTGTACTCCATCGCTGATGCTTGCATTGTATCTTCCACTCGCGACGGAATGAACTTGGTATCTTACGAATATATTTCCTGTCAACAGGAGAAAAACGGAGTCCTTGTTCTGAGTGAGTTTGCTGGTGCTGCTCAATCGCTGAATGGCTCGATCATTGTAAACCCTTGGAACACCGAAGAGCTAGCTCAGTCTATGTATGATGCTGTAACTATGCCTGATGACCTTCGTAAATCCAATCACCAAAAACTTTATCGTTACGTTACTAAATATACCGCAGCCTACTGGGGTCTCAGCTACGTTAACGAGTTAAGAAGAATCAGTGAAGAGTTCGACCATCAACAATCCCTTCCAAAGCTTGATAGCCAATATGTTATCGATCAATACAAGAAATCCCAAAAGAAAAAATTGATTCTTTTAGATTACGATGGCACATTGACAGCTACTCATCGTCTTCCGGAATTTGCCAAGCCTTCACCTGAAGTCATCAAAGGCCTGAAAGACCTTGCTTCCAAACCTGATACCTATGTATACATCCTTTCTGGTCGTGCTCGTGATCATTTGGATACTTGGTTCCATGATACAGGTGTGGGCCTTTCTGCTGAACACGGTTGCTTCTACAAGCATCCAGCTTGCCTCAGAGACTTTGATCCTAATCAAACAGGTGATATGGAGAAGGGAAAATATGTCAAGCCCGAAACCAACGGATGGTTCCGCTTGGTTGAGCAAGTTGATCCCACTTGGCGTGAGACCATTCGCCCTCTGTTCCAACATTATACCGAAAGAACCCCAGGTTCGTTTATTGAAGAGAAGGAGGTCAACCTTACTTGGCATTATAGAAATGCTGATCCTGAGTTTGGTAGCTGGCAAGCCAGTGAGTTACAAATCAACCTGGAAAAATTGCTCAGTCACATGGCCTTGGCAATTGTGTTGGGTAGCAAAACATTGGAACTTCGTCCCTCATCTGTAGATAAGGCTACTGCCGTGAAAGCGATAATCAGAGACTTGAACCCCAGTGAAACAGATTTCATTTTCTGTATCGGTGACGGCAAGACAGACGAAGTCATATTCAACGTATTAAATGAGATGACACCAGATGCCATCACTGCCACAGTTGGCAAGAAACAAACTGACGCCAACTACTATGTCGATGGTGTTCGTGATGTTACTAGCCTTCTTAAGAAATTAGGTAGCGCGTAGGCATCTCCCACTTCACCTTGCATCAACCTATTTGTCTCATAATCCAAATGAGGATCCCGGAGCCTTTGAATATACTTGAATAATAACAGATCACTATGTAACAACCACTCTTGCCTTCATTTATTTACCATTGCCACATCTATTTCCCTTCTATTTCCCTTGTAATAAATTGTTCGAATGGACCAAACAGTAAACACGTGATCAAGGGATTAAACATGAACCAGATTTATTTAGAGATGCGAAGCTTGTGGACGATGAAATTCAATAACAATTCTACTTTAGAATAATCTAATTCTCACAATGGGCCTTGTAGGCTTCCTCATCCATCAAGGAGTCAACTTGAGAAACATCAGCAAGCTTGATCTTGCAAAGCCATCCGTTCTCCTCGGGGGAGGAGTTAATGAGATTAGGCTCGGTTTCCAAAGCGCTGTTAGAATCCACAATCTCACCAGCAAGAGGAGCGAAGATATCAGATGCAGCCTTTACTGATTCAACCGCACCGATTTGAGCCATGGTTTCAACAGTGATCCCAACCTCTGGGCATTCTACGAAAACAACATCACCTAAAGCCTTTTGGGCGTAATCGGTAATACCAACGGTACCAACACCATCAGTGACAGAGACCCATTCATGATCTTCTGTGTATTTCTTGATGGTGGAGTAGTAGGCTGCTCTGCTGACAGAGGCTCTGAGAAAAGGAGTATAGTTACGAAGAAGAGAGGAGGAGAATACACGGAGAGACATGATGAGTATACTACTGGGCTATGGTAAAACGGATTCGCTTGAGTCAGTGTGAAGGTTGCGAAGTGTCGCATGGTAGTTTAATACTAACTCCATGTGCCCCAGTCATACCCATCACCGTCACACCAGAGATTTCACTTGATCAGTTAATCCTTCTAGTCTCATATTCATTGATTAGATGAAAAGCCACTTTGAAAAGATTACTCAAAGAATTCCTTACTTCCTCCCCGACATATCCCGTCCACTGGTTCCTTTTGCCTTTAAATCTCGTTGGTGGCACCTGATTTGATTCCCTAGAATAAGGCACGTTTAGTATATATTCCAAGATTATCTCAACAATCACTTGAGCGATTATCAGTATAACATTGGGTATTGATGGAAATCTGTTCATCAATAGATATATCAAATGAATGTAAAAACACCTTTAATATAATTGTATCACCAGCCACAAGTTACCAAAAGATGGTGACTTCAGTTGTTACTTGACCAATACTAAGGGGAGCTTTTACTTTTGAGTTCATGCAATAACGATACTTTTTAATGGGAAGATGTGTGTATATTGGGTAGGAAAAAAATTCGAGAAAACCAATGTTTAGAGGTCCAAGTGTTTTTTCAGTAAAGAATTTACAAGAGTGGGATTAGCCTTCCCTTTCGTTTCCTTCATGATTTGTCCAACAAACCAACCGAAAACTCGTTTGTTCCCTTCTTTAACTTTTTGGAGTTCTCCTGGATTATTTTGAATCAAGCTCACACAGAGTTTCTCCAACGCACTCTCATCCTCAATTTGTTGCCACCCTTTGGCTTTGGCGATATCTAGGGCATTTCTTGAATCTCCATCCATCATCAGGTTTAATATGGATTTCCCGATTTTTCCTGGTATCAGTGAAGTTGAGTATTGGTGAAGAACTCCATGTTCGAACAACTACATACCGGAGATAACTCCCTTTTCAATTCCTCCAATGATAGAGCCCAGTTGTTCGTAGGTAACGGGATTTTTACTAAAGGATATTCCTTTGAAAGAGAGTCGGCCAAAAAGTTCGGAAGTAATCCTTGGATTCATTGAAAGTCAATACCTAGTTTAATATCAAGCCAGGCACAAATATGAAAGCATACCAGCTGAGGGCTTTGTGTGGATCGTGGTCTTTACAAATCTGATCAAACAAGCGATAATTAGAATGTGAACTACTCTCTGTAAATCGTGACTACCTTTTCAAAGTACTCCACAATTCCTGACTCAGCCATTAATGTATTACAATTCTCCAAAGATAGCTTGTATGTATTAATTAGCCGGAGGCGGCGAGCATCTGGGAGCTCGGGCATATGTTGCTGGGCACTCTCAATGTATTGATCGGTCAACCTTAGCACAGGCAAATCCGGCTCTGGCATGTATCTAGTAAATCCGTCAACTTATATCATAGTTACGTTGATGATGGTATGAAATCTGCTGGTACCTATAATCCGGTGCGGTCTCTTTGCTTCTTAGTTTGAAGGTTTGATTTTGAACGGCATCATATCCTCGAGTTTCCTGATGTATTTGACCACCAGCTTCCAAAATCTCGATCTGACGTTGCACTTCAGCATCTATTTCCGAGGTAGAACTGTAAGATCCCCTTGTACATATTTTCATCATTCTGCGTAGTGTATACAATACCAATAGCCGCCATCAAGACTTTGACACTCCCGAGATTCTTGAGTTCACATCTGGTTCCATATGGGGTTCCAGGCTCATGAATGGACACATTGACGTCGCAGCGCATAGATCCCTGTATTACGACGGTGAATAGTTAAGCATAGACCCAAAATAAATAAGAATGCAAATTCTGAAGACCTCCTCCATGTTTCCGTCAGATGACCCGACTGCTCGGAGTAAGGCTTGCAACTTTCGAACCATCAGACCTGCTTCTAAGGATGTTCTGTTTTGGTGACATTAAGCACAGGCTTCGACTATACCATGACTATGCCTCGCCTACGAACCTCATATCTGGCAAGGTGACAATCTCCATAAGGCCAGTACCGGCACGGTTGAGATCGATGAGAGAAGACCCAGGTTGTATATCGTGAGTGCTTTTCCCAGTATCCTTTCAAAGATTTAGTGGGTCAGGCCGTTGTCCTAGACATATTTACACACCGTGGGCTCTACCTGTTCTAATTGTAACTGCTCTAGTCGAATCTTCAATGGATATGGAAGGCCGTCTAATTCGCCTAGTTCTATACTCCCACCGAGTCCAATGGGATCTAATAACGTAATGGATTTGTTGGTAATGTGGTAACATCCTACATATCACTGCCTATACGTACTCGAATGCTGAGTGATTTGGTACCCAGCAGGGATATCCGGGTAAAAGTAGTGTTTACGCTCGAATGAGGATAATTTTTGGACTCGTCCTGAAAGTGCTAGTATTGTTTTTACAGCCAGCAAAATACACTCTTCGTTAACCCACTATATATGAGAAGAATAAATTTTGGTTCTAGGCTGTCTACAGAAAGTCGAATATCGAGCGTGAACAGATACTCACGGGTAGAGTTCCAGGGAATGCTGCGTCAAAAGCTGAGTATTTGGTGTTGACAGGCTCATTAAAGGAGGTTGGCGTCACTAATATAAAACGTGGCATAGAAAGGGTGGTGTTATGGCAAGGTTGAGTGAAAGCCGATACGTTTGCATGCATACCTGAAAATAGTTTGCTACGTGAGTTAATTTGTGCGTGAACCTCGAGACCTACAATAACTTCCCAGGAGCGGGTTTTTCCGGAGACAAGCGAAGGCCTTACCTGGGTTGAAGTCCATCTCTTCAACAAGAAACGGTTGCTATGACGCAAACAAGTTGTCCTTAACATTCTCATTCACTCCAAGCGATACGAACCTGGATTAGGTGAATTTTTTCGAATTCAAGCCGCATTACAATATTTGTAACTAAGGTTGAACAAAAAATCGAAAATTCCATTTCAAATGTGTGTATACTTAAAGCTATGCTATCCTAACCCTAAATTCACTTTAACCCATTTTTAACGTAGTGTAGTTAGAATTAAGTGAACAAAAAATCGCCACTTTTTTTAACAGCTCTTGCCTGTATTCCTCAAAAGGCATGTTGAGACTTGGCTGCCTTAAACTGCTACGCTTTCCTCGCATATCTTGGTTGAATAAATCCTCTTTTCTCACTGGTCAAAAATTGTATTTGCCAACAGAGCGAGTATACTTTTCAAGCCTTCCTCATAATATGAATATACAACTAAATCAGACTGAAAATGATATCTGCAATCTGTTGAATGAGGTCACCTCACATCTTCAAAAGACGAGAGAGGACTTACCGCCGGTAGAGCTTCGAATTACTGGTGGGTGGGTGAGAGATAAGGTGAGTTTTCCATGGCTATTGGCACATTTTCTGGTCGAATTGAAACTAATCCGACATGCAGTTGTTAGGTCTGGACTGTCATGATATTGATGTCGCAGTAGATACCATGACTGGTCAGCAGTTCGCTACATACTTAAACAACTACCTACTATCCATTGGAGTCCCTCAAACTCAACTTTCTAAAATCGAAGTCAACCCAAAGCAATCGCAACATCTCGAAACCTGTACTACGAAAATCCTCAATACCGAACTAGATTTTGTCAATCTACGCAATGAAATCTATGATTCCGACTCTCGTATACCGGTGAAAATAGTACGTAGATGAGAGGGTTGACCAGAATCCAGAGGTTAACTTGCACTTACTCCCCCAGACCTTCGGAACACCTGAGCAAGACTCATATCGTCGAGATATCACGATCAACGCACTCTTCTTCAATATACGTAGTCGGCAGGTGGAGGACTATACCCAAATGGTAGGCAAACAAACTCGATTTCCCAGTAACCCACTGACTCATTCTATCAGGGATTAATTGACCTTAAAGAACGATTGATACGTACGCCCATCCCCACTTCGAAATCATTCCGAGATGACCCTTTAAGAATCATGCGGTGTATCCGATTTGCAAGTAGATTCCAGTTTAAGCTGAGCAAAGAGATAGAGGAGACGATCGAATGCGAGGAAATAAAGGTGCGTGGCGTGAATATAACGTATGATTCACTTACTCACGATCTCTTCCGTGTAGCATGAATTTGCTCACAAGGTCAGTAGAGAGAGATTCGGGATGGAGCTAGAAAAGATGCTTCTAGGTACGCTCAGCATCTTTCATATCTTCCTGACGTTTCCTAATGCCTCCAACCAATCAGGTCCCCACCCTTTCCAGTCGCTCTCCTTGATTCATTCTCTTGGCCTGTATAACATTGTATTCCAAGCACCTCCCACGATCAATATATCGGAGATACCTAGCCCTGACCTAGGTGTTCAACTCTCCGAAACTTTAGACTGGTATATATATAAATACATACACACAATACCACTACCAACCTAAGCCTGACATGTGCTACGCAATTGGACACAGGGTTCTGCAGCAGAATCTCTTCGAACTCCCCAAAATAGACACCGAGGATCGAAAATGTCTTTTCCTGGCTGCCGTCTTATCTCCCTTCAAGGGATTGACCGTCATAGAAAAGAAGACCAGAATCGTACCAGCAGTGCAATGTATTGTCCGAGACAGTATCAAGGT